>JAGFMF010012000.1:2012230-2115366 GCA_019455555.1 Galemys pyrenaicus
AGTAGATCTTTGAAAAAAAAAAAAAAAAAAAAAAAAAAGAAAGCAATCCAAGGCTATGTGGGTATTACTGGTAAAACTGGAATCCAAAGCACCAAGTCGCCCTTCCTCCAAAGTCTGTGACCTTTCACAGAGGACACATTCAAGGACATTATAATTTATTCAATGGTTCTATTTATTCCAGTTTGCCTTTACTGAATTTAAATGTAGAGCCCCCAAGATCAAAGTGTTCAAACAGCAAATGACAAAATAAGTCTATAAAATACAGGCTTAGTTAAGAGCTCTTTTTAAAGTATGCTCTATACTTTGTTGGTATTCTGCCATTCATCTAATAGGGAAATTTCTAGAGATGCCTGTTATTTGTAGTTGTAGTTTTGGAAACTTCCCAGAAAACTTTGATCTGAATAAAAGAATGTGGTGTGAAAGGTGGAAGTTACACTTAGTTTTACCTAGCAACCTGAATTCCAGAATCAAGGTTATTACTAAAATGATTTTGCATAGGCTTTGTACATTTAGTTGCACACACACACACACACACACATATACACCACCTTGTCTTTTGAGAAATCAGGTTATACTGCTGCCATTAGCACATGTTTGTAACATCACATTCCAGTGATTAAATCTCCTTGTTACCACATTACATCAGAATTCAGGCTGCTAGAGAGACCAAAGTACCATAATGCTTTTATTATCATTCCTTAAGCATTATAAATGGATCAGAAAAGATAATCCATATGGTGTAAGTACTATATAAATGTTAGTTGCTGTTGTTGTTATTCATGATGATCACTTTTTTTTTTTTTTTTTTGCCTAATCCACCCTGTCACGGGCATTAGTACAATCAGGAGTACATCCTAAAATTGTTTTCAGGTTATAACAGTAGCATGATCTCATGCTTTTGACCCCCCAAAAAAAAAGGTCTCCCTTTATCTGAAAAGGAGTCTCTTCGTGTGATCAGATCAGCTCAACCAGATCTCATGATTTTTCTCTCATTTTCCCTCCTCTTCTTTCTTCAACATATATTAACCATGATGATTTATTCATTTCTTCAACAGATATTTACTAGGTGCCTACTCCATGCCATCCCTGTTTCTAGATGCTGGAATTAGAGCAATGAAAAAGCAGACAAAATTACCTGCCTTCAAAAAGATGCCATTCTAGTGAACTGGTCATATCACACATCTCAACCAGATCGCTAGTCTCCCTGAAAGCCAGTGTCAGACACTCTGTTAGGACCTAGGACTGGCAACAGGTGAGGAGTAGGAACAAGAAAGAACCAGGTTCCAGACAGCTGCTACTCCCTGTCCTGCATGCCTGACAAAGTCTGACTGTTCACCAGCAGAGCTAAGTAAAAAGCCCCATCTCTTCTGGAACCACACATTCTCTGCTGCTAAGGTTTTGGTTCTCCTCTCCACATCCAACATTTTCTATGGGATGTCTAACACCAAGCACCAGGGATACAGATTTTTTCATGGGAAAAACCTGAAGATCTGAAGGAAATGAAGGTATTTTACATGAAAACCAATCTAGAGGTCCTGAGTAGATACCTTAAATCTCATTAGATCCCAAGCTGTACAAGGAGCTTTGCAATCTAGGAATCCATCCACACACATGGTCTACCTCTGCAAGCTAGAAACCCATATCAGCTATGCCTGAAGGGCATGACAGGGAGAATGAATTTGACCTACTTCATACTCTGGCTCCTTCTCTAGAGGATCTTAATGAGTTTAAGCCAAATCTTGGTTTCCCTGAAAAGTAAGGAAGGAAACAAGGTACAAAATGATTCATTTAGAAATACCCTTTTATCATGCAATGTTAATTAAAATCCCTGTTTTCAAATGAGGGCATGTCAAGTAGATGACTACTATTTATATGTTTTATAAGTGCAGGAAAAGTATCCAAAAGGTAGGTAAATAAACTTTCAGAAAGTGAAAAAATGTTATTTTTACAAGTGATTCAGCCTCTTTCTCTCAAACCAAACTTTTTACTAAAAGTAGTAACATGAAGAAAATGAATGTTTCTAGTTGAATTTCTGTTTCCCTTTCCTCCTGGCAGAGGTGACTAATGAAAAGTGAAATGGCCAGAGGTAGGTAGGAAGCCACAGAAGAAGAGGAGGAAGGAGTAAAGAACAGAAATAATCCACAAATGGTAGCTATGTCTGAAACAATATAGAACTCAGTGTAATTCCACTTTACAATATAAGGGGACAGGTACAGAAAATAATAGTTATGTTAGCTTCAGTAATGACAGTAATTAATAGTTATATGCCTCTACTATGCTAGACCCTGTGCCTGCCAGGTAGTTTTTATCCATTGTCTCTCAGCAATTCTACAAAGGTGACATTATTCTTATTTCAAACAAAAAAAAAATAATAAAGGAGACTTAGAGAATTAAACAGCTTGCTGAGGCTCACATGACTAGGCAGTGGAGCCTTGATTGGAAGCCCAGCTCAATGCCCTTTCCATTCATTACATGTCTCTGTACCACTCCTTAAAATTCACCGAAAAACATTACATATGTCTCAAATGGGAATATATTGTGTTATGCCGATTCAAAGCATATTAAATAAAATTCTAATGAAACATGAAGGCTTTCATTGGTCTATGGAATGCAAACTTTAACATGTAAAAAAATTACCTAGAGGGTTTAAGTTGCATATTCCTGGGTCCTACCCTTGGAAGGTTGGGATTCAATAGATCTGGGGTAAGGTCCAAGAATCATTATGTTTTAACAGACATCTAAGTAATTAATGTAGGTGAACTCAGAGCATATGAGAGAAAATTGTGACACAAGTCATAGGCTTTACCCAAAATTTCTCACTTAGAATTTACTATTTCTTTGCCTTTTCATCTACCTTATTCTAGCATATGTGGAGATATGCCAATGAGACATTAGTCCAGTTTAGCAGGTAGGGAAATGCAACATACTAGGGAGAAGCCTGGGTTCTTAGTATAAGCCTACAGCAAAGAAGTTGGGTAAATGCAGACAATTTATTTGTTTTTGAAGTAACACTGTCTAATATAGTCTTATATAAGTTTCAGGTGTGCATCACTGAAAACGAACATGCGCAAATACTGTATTAGGGTCACCATTCAAAGTCCAAGTCTATCCTTCATCATACAGTTTATCCCTTTTCTCCTACTTGCCTAACCCCCTTCCATTTCCCTCTGGTAACTACTAATTGATTTTACAGTCTAAAAGCGGTTTTTTTTTTTTTTGTCATTTAATTCACAAATTTGTTTATTTTCTCAAGTGTACACTACATATGAGTAGTTTGTATGGTGCTTGTCTTTTTCTGTCTGGATTTTTCACTAAGCACATTATCTCCTAGTTGCAACAACCATCCAAGGTGTTGCAAATGGTAGGATTTCAACCTTATTTGTACATATGTAGTTGACTAGTACTCTCGTGTGCGTGTGTCATATTTTCTTTAATTATTTGTCAGTGAGGACTTAAGTTCTATATAATGCTTGGTTATTTTAAATAATGTTGCTATAAAGAGAAGAATGCATATATACCTCTTTGAATTTTCCAACAACTCTTTTCAGTGTTATGAACCTTTGGCTTCCTATATATAAAATGAAAAATTTCTAAGATTATCTATGATTTTATTTGGATTAAGAAAGTCAAAATTTTAAATGACAATGATTTATAGAGCCTGAATACTTCGGTGGTGAAATGTAAGAAGCAGATCCACTTCCTTTGTAAATTTTCTATAAGAAAAATGCCTCCATATATTATGGGTTTAGGGGAAGGTAATGAAAATCCAAAAGTGGAGTCAGGGACAACTTTAGTTATATATTTACGGCAAATAAAATGTCTACCTAACAACCAATTCTTCAGTCAGACAGTTTTATTTGTACTAAGAAATCTTCAAGTATTTCAAGTCTTAGAAATTAAGTTCTTATACATTCATTCTAACGTTCAGTAACATCTTGAAGTTCAAAGAATTTTGAGTTTACTTTAAAGGAACTAAAGACACATCTTCATTTACATCAAAACATCCCTAATATATTGAAAACACAGGTTGTATCTTGCTGTAAAATATCCAAAGGATCATTTATTGGATGGTTAGTGTCAATGGACACTAAGTTAATAAGTGAAATGACATGCACAAATGAAGTCACCAGTAACAACAAAAGGAAGACCACAGGTGAAAGAGCTAGGCTTCTAACTCAAGGAGGAAAATCATGAAGCAAACTTGTTGCACTTTCAGAAAATTGTGTATATATTTACTTCTCTTGAAATATTCCTTTTAGCTCTGTCACTTATTAACACCTTCCCAGGAGGCATTAATTTCCTTGTTCAAACACCCTAGTCTAGCAGCAGAATTTGGTTACAGAAAGAGAGAAGGGAAAGATATTATTATGTGGGAAATCTGAATCACCAGAAACAAAAGAAACAATTCACTCAATTATGAACTAAGTTGAGATGTACTACTTATAGTAATGCTGAGGGAGACATTCATTTTACATTTAGATAGCATGTAATATTTCTCCAGCATTTTGTAGTATAATTTAATGGCTTTTATTTAAAAAGGAACTTTTCAACTCAATTGATGGTAGTTTTATCTCCAAAGCTTTCAATTATGACACACTCCCAAAAGTATCATAATAAGTAAACTCAGTGCATTCATAATCTTATATAACTTGTATAGCGTAGTAGAGTCGCTTAGGGAAGTATTCTGAGATTATTGTGCATGTATCATAAGGATAAATATACTTTTTCTACGTATTTTCTAGCTATTTTCTTAGTAAGATCTTGGCGAGTTCATAAATTGACTTCTTCAGTTTATGATTTTGCAGCGTTCTAGAAATATAGAAGATATTCTGCAGCTGAGGAGTATAATATTGTTACAATCTATTTACTTGTACTGCAAGGCAAATTAAGAATTTAAAATGAAAAGGTTACTTTCTTAGGTGAAGAATTTTAAAGTAAATGGGTTTTTTAACATATGAAACCTTAATAATTAATCCTTAATAACATTCTTGAATGCTAAGACATAAAAAAACCAAAGTAACTTCTTTCTATGGCTTAAAAAAAAAATTCCAGCCAATAATCTCAAATTAAAATATAACCCAAAACATGAGCTCAGAAAAAACACCACCATTGAGTCCTCAAAAACTCACCAGGCTATGTCGGTGCTCAAGTATCTTCTCCCTTTACAATTATTGCATCTTCTAAAAGACAAAAACAGTTCTGTTGAGCCTGAAAGGGGCGGCGGAACTACAGAACTCTTTCTACCACGACAAATGAAGAGTAAGCCCCCAATGGGCCAGGAATTTCCATAATCATGACTTTCAGAAGCCATCAGAATAATACTTGGACTGCAAAATTTGTATTTGCTTACCTAATTTCTTAGAGGGTCTGGCTCACTTAAATTACTTTAGGTATAATTTTGGCTAAAGGGTATCCTATCGATACTGAGGAAAATACAGAAAGACAAGCCTTGTTGGAAATCACGCTATGTACCTAAAGAGTAAACAGCTTTATAAAGAATTGTTGCTTAGGCATTTCAGAATTTCCGTAGGCTAAATAATTCTCAGTAATAATTTTTTTAAAGTTTTTTTTTTTTTCAGTACTGATGTATTTTTGCACAGAAGATCTGGGGTGAAGGTCAGAGGCACAGGGGTTAAGAGGATTCACCAGAGACAGAGTGGGGAGCAAAATAGGCAGATCTACTGAAATACAGTAAAGGGAGCAGCAAATGACATAGGAGAGGTCTGCTGCACTCTGGCCAGGGGTTGAATTCAGGCCTTAGTGGTGATAGTGCTGAGACTTACACCCTAGGCTACCAGGGAAGCTCTCAATAATAATTTTGAATAACAATAGTTCTCAAAAATCCTTGTTTAAAAGGTTAGAAGAAGGAATATCAAAGTAAGTCATACAAATTAATAATAATGGCAGCTAAAATTTATCAAGTATTTGGCATGGGTGATTTTGGTTAATCCTCAGAGTAATCTTTTGAGTAGTTATAATTATATATTCCATTTCACAAATGAGGAAACTGAGGTCCACAGAAGAAACATGCTTAATGATTCATAGCTGGTAATAATTAAAAAAAAAAAGAATTTAGCTCAGCAATGCATTGTTATTTTAATAAAATAAATATATAATTTTAAAAATTGGGGGAAAAAATTTAACCCAGGCAGCTGGGTTCCAGATCTGACATATTTAAATGTATGATAAGCCACCATAATGGTCAGTTTGTCCTACCTGTAAGTCATTAGTCATCAGAGAAATGAGACAACTCTAAGGTGGGCAGCATAAAATTTTCAAATGAAGAACTTACATTTTTATTTACACTACATTGTGCTGTACTAAAGGCAATTTATTTCAGTCAGTATTTTAGAAGCCATATTATTAATTTTGGAATGTGATACTAACACGAAGTTTTGCTCTATCTAATCTGCTACTCCTTTTAATAGGAATTTTTTTCTGGCATTACTTAGGGACATGGAATTATGGATTCTGTGAACATGTTCCAAGTTATAGAAATTCTTGCAATGGTTTGGGGAAGAGGCAGTTCTCTACTCAAAATTTATGGGAAGTGGCCATAAGATAAATTAAACTCTTAATCCTATCACTTTGGCTGGGAAAATTCCAGTGCCCTGAAGCCTGCAGAAAAAACTCGTTAACTCTGAGTATGGGATATTCCAGTAGTACCTTCTCAGCAGTGAACCCTCACCTCTTGGAAATCAATGGGTTCCTCAGCCTTAGTAGAAATGCTAAGGAATCCTAAGAACACTGCAATTCCTAACTTCTTAGGGCAAACGGTTAAATAGTGCCCAGTGTTTTCCCCCTAATCTTTCTATTCTGAATTTTGGGATTCAACATTATCAGTATTCGCACATATTTATTGCCTTTGGAAAGTGTCATTGGCCAAACTGTATTATCATCAATTTATTCAAAGCTTATAATCAAAACAGACAAGAAATTACCAGAAAAGGTAGGTAAAGCTAAAAAGGTTTTTGTACATTATGTAATATATTGAATTGCCTAAAAGTAAAAGTACCTTTTCAAAAGGCAGTATCCCAATTTGTAATCATACTTTTATTGTCCAGACACAAGTTCATCTTATGTTTCATGAAACATTTTATTATTACCTTATCTGGCAATGCTTACTTTTGATCCTATGGTCAGATACGAAGGTTGGGTAGATGGTACTTTCAATTTAAATGGATTTTTATGCCATTAAAAGGAATGTTTGCTCTAAGAAGAGTAAAAGTCACAGACTACAGGATCATTTCCTGTGGGATTTTTCTACTATCTTTCCAATTAGTCAATGTGATGTTTCTCTAAACATGATCATTTATATTTCTCTGGAGGTTTACTCTCTATCCTGTTCAAGAAAGATGATCCTGGAAAATAAAGAAAGCTTTCTATGTCCCCCAGTGCACTGTTTATGATTAATTGCAGTCCTTCGTAATGAATGACAAAAGAAAAGCATTCAGTTTCCTAGCTTTTCTCATATAAGAAAGCATTTGTTGCAGTTTGAGTCTTAGCCAATTCTCATTGTTTAGGCAATAATTAGTCAAATTATACCAATCACTAGCAAGTATAACAGAAATTATGAAATTGTAATTTAGATCAATGACCTTGAACCTATGAAAATAGAATATGGGATATTTAATTGCAAAATGTGACACTAAAATTCTATACCTATAAACTCAAGGGTTTATATTTAATAATTGATAATACCCTATATCTATACATTTCTGACAGTGACAAAATTGTGCAAGTTCTACAAAATATACAAATTGCATCTTATTTCAAAGAAATTGACCTCATTAAAAATAAGAGAAGACTTCATTCATATAAATAATGCTTTCATAAATTTACATGGACTTTGCAGCAAATATGTTTAAATTGGACTGCTTGAGGGAATAGTTTTAGGCTAAATAAAAGAATGATTAAAATTAATCCACATCTTTTCTAATCAGAGAAATGCTAAATCTGTTCAATACTCACTGTCAGTAAAGTTCACCTTAAGAAAAAGAATGAGTTATGCATACAAAAACCTCAAGTTGGATGTTTTGCATCAACAGGACAATGAGTAAAGGACTCTTCCAGCACAGTAGGCAAATTTCTCCTTTAATAAGCAGTCAGGAAAAAGCAATATTTCAATGTTTGCTTTCTTTCCTCTGAGGAAGAAGGTTTCACTATGACTTATTTTACTTCCTTTTTATTCTGTCCTATTTTCTTGGCTCTCACAGACAGCTCCAGTAGCAACATGACAATACCACTTTGCACTTGCCGAAAGCGCCTTTTCTCTAAAACTCTCAGCTGTGGTCTATGCGAGGAGAGTGTAAAACAGGGGAAATGATGCAAACATTGAAGTTCATCCTCTCATGCAGACATTTTGAGATACTCAAAATCATCTTAACTCAAACTGGGAGAGACACCAGAAAAAACCCTAACCACTCCCAAAGTTCATACTTAGTATCTTTGAGGCCTTTGGCTAAATTTATCATTACCTTGAGCTCTGTCTTACATATAAAATAAGGCGATGCCATTTTCTTTATGATTATGTGAAGAGTAACTAGATTGCATTTTCTAAAATAAACTTGGAAGAAAGCAGATTCTTGGAATTCTAAAAATAAGTCTGATGTGTATGCCTAGAGCATATCAGTCTTGAATGCATGTTTCTAGAGTATAAAACACATTTCTATATTATTTTAAATGAAAAACCTTACTATCTCAGGAAAGGAACAACTCAAAGTAAAAAAAAATTTCAGAATAAAATTTAGCAAAAATTTGTTGATGCGCCTTTCATAGTTATGTATATCCATGAATATATTTACATCTATTTTGACACAACAGTTTTTAATCAAAGGAAAAAACTTTATAAACATCAGAGGTCACTGTTGTATATTAGTGTTATTTAAGATTGGTATCATAAGACAGACATACTGGAATCCCCAGATTCCTGATTAGTACCTGAATTTCAGATGTCTACATTCATCCTTTTGCTCTAGGCACTTATAATAGCCTTCAAAACTTAGAGCAGTTTTCTCTTCATATTTTGTCGAAGATACAAATAGCTTTTTTCAAAATTTATCAGCTAATTAGAAGAGTTGATTAGTGTGGGTTGGAAATTTGTCATTCCAGTTTTTAAATTTAACGAAGCTAAAACAAAATACACATAATTATCTACTCTTTTACTAAAAGAAAGCATAGCTAAATAAATAAGTCTACCAAAATAGTCAGAAAGAACTTCTTTAATAATTTTGTATTTCTTGAATGTTAAATTATGAGTTTTCAAAAAAAGGCTATAAATCATTACACCACTCTTTATTTTTAAGCATGTGCGTGTGCACTCAGACACACACACACTTAAGTATAACTACATATAGAAAGAATAATGTAATATGACTAAGAAGGATTTATCCTGGGAATGCAAGGCTGGTTTAATATTAGAAAATTAATCAACATAATTCACCATTTCAATAAACAAAAAAGAAAAGTCATATCATCTTAACATTTACACAAAAGTTTTGGAAGAAAAATCTACATTCATCTATGAAACTCTTAGTAAAGTTAGGAAATAAAAGGAAATTCTTTAACCTAATAAAGGAAATCTACAAAAACCCTAAATTAGTATCATACTCAATGGAGAAACAATGTTTTCCCCCTAAGACCAAGAGCAAGGGAAGGCTGTCTGCTTTCAACACTACTATTCAACATCATACTGAGCCAATGTAATAGGGCATACCAATTGGAAGAAATAAAATTTTCTCTATCAAAAGATAAAGAAAATCTAAAGATGCTTAACATCCATTATTAGGGAAATGCAAATTTAAAACCACCATGTTGTAACACTGTATAGCTTTAAAATGTGACTAAGTGCTGCTTAGGGTATAGAGTAACTGGAACACTTATATGTGTTTTATTTTAGATTTATTTTTATTGTATTTTATGCATACAAGAACTGGGGTACAGGCTATATGTATGTGTGTGGGGGGTGTGTGTATGAGAGGAGTCACCAGAGACAGAATGTGGAAGCAGAACAGTGGATATACTGAAATACACTAATGAGGGAAGTAGTGGGTGAGACAAAAGAGGTGTGCTACGCCATGTGGGTTAGCTCCCTGGCCAGGGTTCAAACTCATGCTGCAGTGGCACCTGGTGATAGCTTGACAATGCCGAGACTTTAACCACTGTACAAACTCAGAGTCCTGGAACACTTATGTTTGTTAATGGAAAAGCATACATGTAATTCACTCTAGAAAATAGTTTGAAATTTTTTTGTAAAGTTAAACATTTACTTAACATATCATCCAGCAATCCCCTTCCTAGGTATTTACCCAGGGAGGGGTTGAGGGGTGGAGGAAGAGGGGTAGAGCAGAAATTGTGGTTCTGTTCAAATTGCTAAAAACTGAAGACATCTAAAATGTCCCTCTAGTAAATGGAAACAAACTATGTACATCTAAACAATTGAAATATCACTCAGCAATAAAGAGAAATGAACAGCTCAGGTTTTACACACACACACACACACACACACAGATGAATCTTAAATGTTTTACACAAAGAAGCCAGATTTAAAAGGCTATCGCCTGAATAAACACACTTATAAGACATTTCCAAAATGGCAAAATGATAGAAACAGAAAACAGATTAGTGGTAACAAGAGTCTGGGGATGGGAGTAAGTGAAGAGACTGACCTGAAGGGCTGCAAAATAAAATTTTTTGAGGGTGATGGAATTCTATTGTATCTCGATTGTGCTAGTGGTAGTAATACAGTGTGTATTTCTCTAAACTCATAGAACAGTACACCTAGAGTGTGAATTTTACTGCAGACAAAACAAAGGACCTAGAAAGTGAATTAACAGAAACACACATATAACCTAAGAGATGATCACCATCAGTATTTTTGTTGATTTTGATTTTCTCTTTGCTATTTTCTGATATTTAAAAATGATCACCCACCAGTATGTATTACTTTTGTATCTAGGAGAAAAATAACACTATTCCATCCATCTGCTAGACATGAAGCTCAGGTCTCGTTAAGACTGTAATTGCCTTTGGAGGCCTCCTTGATTGCAGTCTTCTTTTTCCTTTCTATCCTTAGCCCTTTATGATAGTTTCAACAAGTTAGTCCTCATTTCAAGAAGCTATAATGGGGCCTCCCCGATGACACAAGGGGTTTAGCACCACACTGTGGGGCTTCTGTAACCAATGAAGTGCAAGTTCGATTGATGGACCTCTCCTGCCTTGCCCGCTGCTCCCCTGAGCAGTATATTTCAGTCCATCTGCCTGTTCTGCTCCTTACTCTGTCTCTGGTGAATGCTCTCATCCCCTGAGCCTCTGGCCTGTACCCCAGCTTTTGTATGCATAAATACATTTTTAAAGTCTTTTTAAAATTTTTTTAAAGTCTTTTTTTTAAAAAAAAATAAGCTATAATGATTGTCCAAAGCCTACTCAAGCAAGACCTAGTTTCTTTGCTGTCTTTTGAATCTACTTCTGATATAAGATTAGGCAAATATTTATTGAGCCCATATTGTGTACCAGACATTGCTAGATACTCCAAGCATAACTATCTTATGTAATTCTAACACAATAATTTTTAAAATAGTGTACTTTTTTCTGGTTTCAATTTATAGATGCCAAGAGTCACAAGCTAACAGAGACAGAAGTATAATGATTCCAGAGTCCAAATTTCCAATCAGTGGAGTGGAGTAAGGTTATTAAGAAGCATGACATTTGGAATTCAGGGTTCTAAAGCTGGGTTCACTGTTTTTCACTTGTGATCTTGTAGGAAATAACTTCCCTGAATCTATTTCTGAAGCATAAAATAAGGATGACAGCAATAATTTTCATCAGTTGGTTACAATGATTAAAATATACATGTGAAGTCCCTGATACAATATAGGATTTCTATCCTGTACCTTTCTCCCCTTTATAAGCCACCACCCACAGTCGTCTTTCTTTTTCAGCTCTAGCAAGAACTTTCACCTCCATCAAGGGAATCTCCTTGATGTTCAGTAATAGTACCAGGTTCCTCTTGTTTCTAGGTGATTGGGTTATTATTCTCTGTCCAGGACATCCCCTTCTCCTTTCCACCTTCAGTCTTACCATCACTCAAGTTCCCCTCTGTCCAAGACACATGTTATTATATGCCTCTTTATGGGTGGCCACTAGTAGGTTTATGGTCATTAATTTTGTCTCTATTAAAACGGCCACCCAGTAAGGTAGTAATTAACATCATGTGGCTATTGAACTTAAATTAATCACAATTAAATACAATAAAAATTTAAGTTCCTTAGTAACACTACCCACTTTCCAAGTTTTCAATAGCTTTAAGTGGTTCATGTCAACTATATTGGATAGTGACAACATAGAGCACCTATATTACCACAGAAAGTTCTACTGAAGAGTGCTGGTCTAAAATTTAAACCCTTGGAAGATAAGAGCTATAGCTAAGGTCCTGGAAACCCAGCTGTGCTTTACAGAGAGATCACATAGGATAAACTCAATGGCGTACTTATGTTTTACTTTGTTGGTCGACCAAGGGGATTTATTTTTGATGGCAACATTAATGTAGACACCATCATTCAAAGTAGGTCACAAAATACCAATTGATAGAATTATTGATATAATTTCAACTTTAGTTCTGAAAGGTCAAAATTCCAAAAAGCCCAGCCCATCTTTCCCCTCTTATTCTGCCAGTGACCACTTCAGCTAGGATCTGATGTCCTCTGTGACACAGAATCTTAGATTAAAGTTGCCTATGTTAAGTAATCTTTTGCAAAACATTACCTAAAATAATTCTCTAAAAGTGAAGAGATTTCTTTGTGCTTAGCAAGTAATATTTTGACAACTGGCAACATTTCCTCAGAGGAAATGCATATGTTCACCTTATTTTAAAGGTAAAGTATTAAGGTCAAGTGGTTTACCCAAGGTCATATTTCAGTGCTACTATTGAATCCAGTTCTCTGACACCTGAGTTGCTATCTTATTCTCTGTTCACTGAATCCCAGATTTCTAAATCACTCTCATGCCCTAGGATATTTTATAGCCACTAATGATGCCACTTATCCTGAGTGCCTACAATTTGTAAGCTCTCTGCAAAAGTGGCAAAAGCTGAGGCCGATAACACCCATACCCTCAAATCATGTAAACATCTTGGCTCTATCCCAGCTGAGTCACTGCCTCTGAGAAAAGGATGCTCAAAAAAGTCAGACAGCTTAAACCATTCCACTGAAGCTGCTGCAGAAAAGTAGGTCATTAAGAAATAAAATATAAAATTAGCAAAACAGCACTTTTTCTACCATATGCTAAGAGGCTTCTCCAAATGATAACACATGCAAAAATCCATATATCAGACAAGAGGGCAAATTGAGAAAGTGGCTTCTGGGATATGTTGATTGAGATACTCAAGCAAGATGAATTGCTTTTTGATAATTAGATTTGAGAAAATCTTTTTTTGTTTTCTGTGACTCCAATGTTTTGCATATTACAGAAATACTTAACATTCCAAGGAGATGAAGTCTTTCTACATGCTTCACTGTTTGTGCCTATATCCAAGACACAATGAAAACTTTTATAAAATTCACACACCTACATCTGACAAAGGGCAAAGAACTTACTCAATTCAACAAAAAAAATGGGTAGAAGAGCTAAATAGGCACTTACCCAAAGACAAACTAAGTCAACAGGCACATGAAAAAATGCTCACCATCATACACATTCCCACCATTTATCATCAGGAAAATGTAAATCAAAACCACAATGAGATACCACCTCACACCTGTAAGAATAGCCCACATCAAAAAGAGCAGAAACAAGTTAGTGAGAATGTGAAGAAAATGGAATCCTCTTACACTATTGGTGGGAACGTAGACTGATACAGTCCCAATGGAAAACGGATGGAGGTTACTCAAAATATTAAAAATATCTACCATATAATCCAGCAATTCCATTCCTAGGTATCTACTGGAAGAATGAAAAACACTAATTCAAAGGGATATATGCACTCCTATGTTCATTGCAGCACTTTTTACAATAGCCAAGTTATGGGAACAACCTAAATGCCCAAGGGCAGGAGTGGATTAGGAAGATGTGGTATATATACAACAATGGAAAACTACTCAGCTATAATAAAAGATAAACTCTTGCCACTGCAATATGGATAGAACTGGAGGGGATTATGCTAAGCGAAATAAGTGAGGAGAAAGACAAATACTGATGGTGTCACTTATATGTGGAACATAGAGAAATCAGAGGCTCAGATACAACAAAACTAATAATAAACTCTAGAAATTTGACTGTAGAATCGATACTACATAGCAGGTGTTGGGGGGAGTTTAGAGGGGAGCAAAATATGAAGGGGGCCCTATAGACATTGATGAAGGATTGGTGTGGTAACATACACCTTAGGGGTGTGATCTAAATCATATACAGCATTGAAAACCAATATTGCCTCAAAAAAAAAAAAAAAGAGAGAATTCTACCAAAAAACAAAACAACTCAACAACATAAAAAAAGTGAATTAGTAAATGTATTAGAGGGGCAGCCATTCACAATCTTGGTATGTGCTCTGGGAGAAGGAGTTAACCCACTATGAAAATAATTTCTCTTATCAGGCTCTTTTGACAAATATTTTCAATATTAAAATGGTTCAGTGTTTCAAACAAACTATAATTAAGACTTCAAGAAGAAACTTATGCCAGGATACAACTTCATTAAAATTCTAAAAGAATAAGAGGATGGAGATAGATGTGTTTCAACAAGTGAAATTAACAAAATGAACCTGATTTTATATTTTAGGCATTTCCCGATAGCATTGCTCTTGGAGTCATAGCATAAATGATCCAAATTATTGAAAGTGAGAAATTTAACAAGGCATAGGATCAAAGTGCACACACAGTGTTAACCTCACACTCATTGAGTCACAATTATTAAAAAATGCTTTCAGCTGGACTTGCACTTTGAATTTCAGAGTTTCTTAACTGACAGCAAATTTATAGACTCTTCTTATTGCAGCAAATTTGCTTGACTTTTGGTCTTTATGCTGACATTTTGATAAACTAGTACTTTAGTTCCACCAGGAAATAGCATGATAATAATCTATGGCAAACACTCACAAATTGGAAAAAAAAAAAAAAGGAGCAGAGTAATAGGATCACACATTCTCAAAAATCAAAAAAATAATCAACAGTTCTCTTTGCTTTTGTTCATACTGATATCTGCTCCTCCTGCCCTAGCCCTATTCCAGCAAGATGTGCTGACTCTTTTTTGTTAGAGACTAGGCTGGGAAGGAAGGAGAGTCCGAATATAGAGGGACAGAAAGCGCAATGAAGAGAGACACAGGAAGAGACATGAGACAGAGAGATAAAGAGAGTCCAAGACAAATGCCCTGTGAAGAGGCGCCAAGTGAGGAAAAAAAGCCTCTAATTTAGACTGAATAAGTATTAGGTCAGGAGTTGAATATAATAATCTATTGGAAAACCACAACGGTGGATGTATTCCTTTTAAACTGATTTGCTCAGTGGTCCAGTGGTAACCTTTCTACCCCATTCCACCTCTTCTTCCCCCCCCCCCCCCCCCCNCTTTTAAACTGATTTGCTCAGTGGTCCAGTGGTAACCTTTCTACCCCATTCCACCTCTTCTTCCCCCCCCCCCCCCACCAATTTATATTCAGGGTTCTCTTCTGAGCATATCACCTCAACCTGGTATTTTCACTCAGGCTATTCCAATCAGGTCAGTGTCCAGAAAGTGGAAAATACTAATTTATAACCTCCAGGTATTTGGATCAAGAAGTAATTTTTCACTTGAAACTCAATTGTTAGAGTCACTCATCCCCTGATGCCATTATACAGCACAGCTGCCCAGTGCTCTCAGAGTCTGGCATTTCATCAATACATCAAGAGATGATCGCTTCTGACACCTGCATTAGTTAAAGCATCCTCTTCATCAGTAAGGCAGGAAGTAGGATATATTGTCGGATTGACTGACGCCAGGGGATTGACCATACGAAGTACAAGTCTGTGTGATTTCCTCTCTATCTGATGACTTTGGCCTATTTGTTAACACACCAAAAGATACTGAGTGTTCTTGTAAACTTCAGCTTAAAATTCAGGCCAAAGCGTTAACTATGTTCTCCAATTTAAGCATGTAGCAGAATCACCTGGACTGCAGGACTGTCAGAAAACACAGTGCAGGCCCTCCCTCCAGTTTCTGAATTAGCAGGTCTCAGGACCCACTTTAAGCAACCCCAGGTAATTTAGGAGACTGTAAGGAAAATGAATAGGTTTTATATGCATATAGACAAGATGCCTCTGCTAGAGCAATGCTTTTTAAATTTGAATGTGCTAGTGAATCTGGGAATCTTGTTATTAAATAAAATGCCAATTCTGCGTAAGCTAAGAACAGAATCTGAGATTCTGCATTTCTAATAAAATCCCATGTGATTTTGATGCTGCTAGCTTGGAACCCTGTAGGGTCAGAAAACTCAGGTCTTTCCACCCGCCCGCCACTGGTGTGATGATGGATACCTGCGGTGCTGCGAGCATTCCAGGGTGGGCATGTGCAAGTGGGTGCACCTGTGTTGGACATGGAGCAAGAGAGACAGAGACAGAGAGAGATACAGAGAGACATGCAGAGAGACACACAGAGACACAGAGAGAGTCGAGAGAGTGCGATGTGCCGGGGGCTGGGAAGGCTGACCTTGGCACCCATGCCTGCCATGTACCTGGCCACCTCTACTAATAAGACTCTCCTTCCTTGACCCATCTACCCAGAACCATTCCGAACCTTGCTCCTGTGCCGTCCTTTCCTGCTACTATAGACCCACACTAAATTTCAAGGCTTTTCCCTGTTCCACATGGGAGTGGTTTTCAAAATATGTCCTGAGGTCCACCTATATCAAAATCAGAGGATTAATTAGGGAGCACGGATATCTTACTTAGTGCAGGTTCCTAGGAACCCTTATTTTACTGTCTCAGACTCTGGGAGTGGGATCCCAAGAATCTGCAAGTCAAATAAGAATTTTTCTTGTCCTTACACAGGGTGAGAACAATGTACTGGAGGCGGAGGAGGGAAAGAAGTGTCCAAGGAGAGTGGAACATCAACAGGTGGTCACTCAGCAATCAGTATTTCCAGGTGTGGATTACCAAGGCGCCTAGTTATGTTTTCTATCTTCAGAACTCTGTTACCTATTATATATTGGCTATTAGTGATATCATTCAACAAAATAGGACCCTAAAAGGAGTAAAATTTCTACTGGCCTACTTTTTTTTTTGTATTAAATAAAGCCTTAGTAGGGGAATAAAGGAAACTGAAGGCCATATATCTAAAATGTTCCATAAATATAAATTATTTCTGTGTTACCTAGCCTCTGTCTCCATAGACAACCACAAATTGTTGTCTAGACTTCTTTTGTTAGTAGTAAGTGAAAAATGTTCCTTTAATGATGGCTTAATATGTTACTAAATCTAGGAAACATTAACTGTCTGCCAGCAAGTACCATATTGAAGTTTCCTAAACACTACAAAAAATAGAAATTATTTACAGTTAGCATTCAACATTGGCAAACAAGTCATGCTATTAAAGATGTATTTGCATATGTTATATTAAGAAGCATGCAAATGTATGTGCAAAACTGGGCATAAATAATCATCTCCACCAGTGATGGATGGATACCTGTAGCAGCAGGAAAGGCGGCACTCTGGGCAGGTTTGGGATGGTTCCTAGCAGAGGGGTCAAGGAAAGGAGTCTTGGAGCCCTCCGTGGCTTTTCATGCTTTTACTAGTAGAGGTGGCCAGGTACATGGCAGGCATGGGCACATTTCACCCTCTTGGCTGCCGTGCTGCTGCTCGTTCGCTCTCTCTCACGTTGGTCAGTACTGTTGGTCCTGTCAGTTCTGGTGTCCTCATGACGCTGCCCATTTAAGCTTGTGTCCAACTCAGGTACGCCCACTTGCGCATGCCCACCCTGGAATGCGCGCAGCACCACAGGTGTCCCTTATCACAGTGGTGAGAGGGTGGAAAGACCTGATTTCTCTAATCCTACAATACCCCATTTTCCAATCTTGCCATTCAATCACCTTTTCTTTTGAAAATAGATATGGGCTTCTAACCTCCTGGGATCATAGAATTATGTGCCATACCCCTCTCCCACCCTCGGCTCATATACCTATACCTACATTTCAAGGACTGCAGCTTCAAAAATGACTCCATGTGCTCATCCAAGGGCTAAGAAAACAATGTTTGAACAACAGTGAATGTGGACAGTTGTTTCTAATCCTCTTCCTTATTGTCAGGGACATCTAGAGAACTTCCCAAAACTTCAGATTCTGAACAACTTTAAGCTTCAAATTCAGTAGCTTCGGGATAGGCCAAGAAATTTATGACTTTCTAAAACACCCCAGGTGATTCAGATCAGCCAGGATTGGGCACCACTGACATAAAAGAGCATTGGACAGAATCAGGGAATTTTGATAGTATTGTGGTTGTTATTTGTATTGCGATTATAATACAGTTACAAAAATTGTAATAATTTCTGTTAATGAGTTTTTCATACATATCAGAAATTTTACTAAACACTCTACATATATTATCGATGAATTATCACCTCAACTATCTATCTTATGGATGAGCAAACTAAGACTTGGAAAGGGTAAGTGCCTAGGGGTAGAGATAGTAAGTGGCAAAGCAGGAGTTTGATTTTATCACTAAGGAATATGTGAGTCATTTAAGTATTTGAGTCTTTTAAGTCATTAACTTTTCTCAATTGGACATGATTGCTGTTGGACTAGAGCTAGATTACTTCTAGTCTTCTTTCTAACTCTAATATACAATGAATTCAACTAGAAGACATAGATTGCGGCCTTCTGGAGTCTGAACACTGTCAGACTGCCTTTTCTGCCTTCCAACTTCAGGTTTAAAATGTCACTTTGTTTATGACTCCTCATTTTTGATGGTGCAAAAACTCCTTCACCATTGGGGCATTTCCCCAACAATCCACCAGGCCCTTGGGATCACAGGCTTACCCTGCCCTGTGTCCTTGCTCAGTGTTCTTTTTTTCCAGTGGTTTGTCCTACTGAGTCACTTGATGGGCTATCTTGCTCCACTCCTTCAGAGCCTACCCCCCTGTAGATATCGTCCTTTTCCTGATCAGAGTTTGTTCTTTCAAGATTTCATTTCATCTTATATTAGAGGTAAAATGAACTGAAGTTGTAGCTCTCTGGCAATCTCAGTTTCAAATATTCTTGGCAGCCTTGGTTTAGACAATGTGGCAACTACAGTTATGGCATATATCTCACAAAGGGTGAGAACTCTTCAATTTGTTAAGATTCTGGAGGGCAGGGGCATAGGTCTCATCTATTCTTTCATCTAAATCCATCCATCCACTCATCTATTTGCATGTAAGTCAACTCATATACCGCAAATTTAAATTTCCTAAGCTTGATATAAACATTTATTTTTGTTGTTGAACTAATAGTAACTGATTTTATACGAGTCTACTTAGCTAAATCTTTTATAATCAGCTTCTCCACCATCACCCTGCCACCTTGGATTAAAACTATTTCTTCTGAAAAAGTAATGAAGTATCAAAAGTATGATAGCTGTAGAAAATTAATAGAAGGACAAAAATGTTAAATTTTTTTTTCATTTTTTTTTTAAAGATTTATTTATTTATGCATACAAGCACAGGGGTACAGGTCAGAAGTGTGGGGGGTGAGAGGATTCACCACAGAGAGCAGGGAGCAGAACAGGCAGATCAACTGAAGTACACTGCTGAGGGGAGCAGCGGGCACAGCAGGAGAGGTCTGCTGCACCATGTGGGTCCCCCTCCTGGCCGGCGGCAGGGATTGAACACGTGCTGCAGCGGTTTGCTTCATAGTGTGTTGCTTAACCCACTGCACCACCAGGGAGGCCCAAAAAAATGTTAAATTTGATTAATATAGGCTATCAGCAAAATAAGAGACAAAGTTGACATTGTGCTTGGTTAAAAGACAATGATGAAGTCAAACTCATCAACTGGACCAGTGCCCAGCACTTCTTTTGTACCAAGTCTGGAGATGGATTCAGACAACTTGTGACCAATGTGACTTTTAAGACCAAATGAAGGTAAGCAAGTGGTCGTGTCTAGGTTATATCTGTTATAACAAAATATTAAAGATTGGGTGACTTGTAAACAACAGAAATTTATTTCTCATCATTCTGGAGGCTGGAAGTCTGAGGTCAGGATGCCAGCATGGTCATGTTGCACTTAGAACTCTCTTTTGGGTTGCAGATGGCCACCTTCTTGCTGTGTCCTTACTTGGAGAGAGCAGATACAGAGGAAGCAAACTCTCTCGTGACTCTTACAAGGTCACTAATCCTTTTCATGATGGCTCCACCTATGACCTCATCTAATTCTTTTCTGACTGCCTTTATAAGAGGTGGAAGGACTGTGGTTTCAACATGTGATTTTGGAGTTGGGGGCAGGGACCCAAACTTTCATTACATAAAAGGTTATCAACTAATCCTCAGGACCAGAGTCACCTAACCACCCACAGCACATGGCGACAGCATTCAGTGGGAAAAGAACTATGGTAGACCTCTAACAGGGATTTCTTTGCACTTGAACACCAAGAGAACAACATGCATAAGGGGAAATGTCTCTTCAGTACTGAATTCCTTTTCTTAGTTATTTGACAAGTACTGGAAGCTTTCATTGATGTCCCAAGTTCTTCTTAAGCGTGTATTTTCTGTGTTCCCAGGCCCTATATCTCCCCCATTAACTATCATACTGTGGTTTCCCATGACTTTATCACTCACATTAAGCTGAAAACTCTGCAAGACAGGGTGTGATTCACTTTGGTGTTCCAAGGCCTACTAGAGTCATGGATGTTACTCAATATATGTTGAAGAATCACTGAAGGGAAAAATTAGTCACCTTTATCTATCACAAGTAGTTCCTTTTAATGACCAAAGGGACCTTCTAGGTTGTCTGGAGGGGGAGGTGTTCTATTTATAGCATCCTGATGAAAAACAAGTGTCAAATGATAAGTATTTTTTGACCCTAGAGAAGTCAAAGCTTGGTGACAAAAAGATAGAAAACTCAAGGCATGAAGGCTAGTTGGATTAAATCCCCTCTAAAAATGGAGACTAGCACATCTCTACTTGCCCAATCATTACTAGTAAGCATTTCTTATTCTGATTTTACTCTAGCTGGATAGGGAACTATTCCCTTTGCAAAAGTTTGTCCTCTTTTTTTTTTTTTATTATTTTGTGTGGATAGCCAGAGAATTCTTGTAGAGGTAACAAATAGTTTCCTACTTGTGTAAGATGAGAATTAGAGCTTAAACAAGCCCTGAATCAATAATTTCAAAGAGTAAAAGAGATGACCTTTACTTTATAATGTATTTTTCTATTTTACTTCATACAACCTACCCTTTTATTTTTGCAATTCTCTGCAGTTAGTTTTCCATCATGTCCTGTTGAGAACAGGAGCTGCATTTCCCTTGGTCAAATACTTGAATATTGTATATTCACTCTACACTTGATGAAACATTGGTTATTCAAAAAAAAAATTGAGTCTAAATGACCATAGTTTTGTGGGGAAGCAGAGAACTAGTTTTTAAGGCTTGCTTTAGAATTAATTAGAAAGGTATCAGGTCTTTCTACCGTCTCCTAGCACAGCCACCAACGCATTCTCAGTCATCTTCACTTATGGCTTAGTCAGAAATAAAAGATATGATTCCTGCTTCAGTCCCATTAAATGATATATTAAAAATATATATGATGTATGATGAATGGTCAATATATTGACTCTCTTGCTCCTTTTTAATTCAGTTCCATAAAGAACATGGCCCACCTGAATGTCAATCAGTGGAAGTATAAGGAACTATTCTGCTACAATTTCCTGATAATTGTTTTGTAAATCCCAGTATCTGTCAGATGTGGCCCTAAAGTCTCAGATGATTGAGTTGCAACCTTTTTAAGATTATTCTATGTTATTTTTATTGTGACCTTTTACTGTGACAATCTCCAGAAAGAGCAATCTGTTTCCTTTTTATATTGAAAAAAATTCTGGTTGTTTTTTATTTAAACATAATGGTGTATATGTAGGGGTGTGTGTGTGTGTGTGTGTGTGTGTGTGAGAGAGAGAGAGAGAGAGAGAAGGAGAGAGAGAGAGGTTTCTATCTACCATGGGGTATATAAAATTTATATAGGCTACAACTTTCATAAGATCCTTTTAGCTGGGAAGTTGTAAAGTCACATTAGATATATATTGAGTTATAAGAGGAGTCTTATAGTAAAAATAACAAAGAATTTCAGAAAGTGTTATCTATGTACAAATAGTTCATATCTTCAAAGGATGTATTGTTTCTAACATTCAACAATCCTGGCCATTTCAATGGGCCATAAACAGAAATACAATCCTTTTTTCCCTACTTTATTATTTCTGATAGTGGTATCACAGACCAAAGGATTGTAAAAATTGGGTTCTAAATTTTTTCTTTTCTTCTAAAGAAGGTGTCAAGATAATGTATATGCTTTTTAAATGAGCTTATGACTAGCAAGTCATTCCTTAGGTTATTAAAGTTGCAAGAACTTTTGTAAACATCATTTACTTTTTATAGAGAAAATATTTAATTATTGTGGTAAGAGAAATAATGTAAGTCTATTCAGAGTTGTTGAGGGGCATATTTATAAAACATAATGCAATACTTTTCATTATCATCACCTCTCAATCATTTGTGTTCTGAATCTACTGTGCATATGAATAAAATCTTTGCTGTTTCTTGTCTCATTGGGGCTGGAAAGTTCTTCCTTTAGATTGTTTGTTGTGTTGGCAGAGTGGTTTAAACCCTAGTAGTTATGGGCATGAGCTATACACAGACCAGTGACACATTGTATAATGGACCCAGGATAGTGGTTAATCTGATTCTGTGACATTTTAAAATGTCAAAATTTTAAAAAGCATACTTTAATGCAGATATGGTCCTAGTTCTGTTATTTCCCCCTCTATGGTTTTATTTTTTATTTATTTTTTTAAAGATTTATTTATTTATACATACAAGAGCTTGGGGTACAGGCCAGAGTTGTGGGCAGTGAGAGGATTCACCAGAGACAGAGCAGGGAGCAGAACAGGCAGACTGAAACACACTGATGAGGGGAGCAGTAGGCGAGGCAGGAGAGGTCTGCTGCTATGCCCTGTGGGTCATCTCCCTAGCCGGAGGCAGGGATCGAACTAGTGCTGCAGTGGCTGCAGTTTGCTTCATAGTGCATTGCTTAACACACTGCACCACCAGGGAGACCCCTCTCCTCTATAGTTTTAAATAGTTACCCTCTCTAATCCCCAGTTTCATTCTTTTAAAAATGGGTATGATTTAAAAAGAAAGTTCTTGTCTCACTTGTCGTGAGAATAAGATGAGATTATGCACACCAGTTTTTTTGTTCATGTATTCGTCTGCCTGTTTATTGTCTGCCTTCTCTCTACTTTACTCCCAAGTAAAAATTAGGGATTTTGTCTTCTTTTAGAGCTATTTCCAGTGCCAAGAACAATGTGGTATCTACAGCAAGAGCTACACACTTGAAAAAAATGAATGACTGAAAAATTTATGAGTTCTTAGCATGCTGCCTGACAAGTAGTATGTGCTCAATAAATATTGGCATAAAAATAACTTGGTTCTGTGAGCTGTTTCTCAAACAAAGGATCTTTTGTGATACAGATTTTAAAGATTCTGAAATATCCTTCAGTGAAGAAATTTGTGTAACTTTGGTTCCATTTATCAATCAATTTGACCACAAAACCCTTTATTCCTTGTTAATTGATATTCTGCAACAATACCTTTGAATACACTTTTGGAAATGATTAAGTAGTCCCAATATTCCTGTATTAGAGGTAAAAAGCTGAAACTCAGATACTAAAGAATTTAAACTTAGATTGCCTAAGTCAAGTAGTCAGAAGCAGCAATTCCAGTATTAGAGGCAAATGGACCAACTCCCAGAGCTGTTTTTCTCCCAGACCAGGCAGGACGGGGTGTATATGACATTACACTTCAGGTTTAGAAGGTACTGGATTCAAATCCCACCTGCATTACTATCAATAGCACTAAGGTCTATTTCAGCCACTCCTGGTGCCACACCTCACAGCCGCTCCTCCCTCAGTGGGTCCCTGATGCCTGGACTTGTTAGAACTCCTGCAACTGCCCCTCACACATGAGCAGCCTGCAAGTGTGGATCCTGATCCCACAGGAAAACCCTAGGCCAGTAGGGAATGGACACTCATGAGTAATGCTTTCCTCTTCTCTCCCTCAATTCTAAGGTGCATTCTGTATGTCTCCCTTGAGGGTTCCCTGGGGATCCATTGCCCACATCAGCAACAGCACCTACAACTGGGTACTAGTATAGCAAACTCCAGATTCCTAGCTTTTGCCTTTTCCAGTCACACTGTCTTTTCCCAGGTGTGTTACTCTGCTGCTTACTATGGAAAACAGCTGTGTCATCTCCTGCACACCCATTAAGCAGGTGCCGGGTTTCACACGGAGGGGGCTGCCATTCAGCAGGCGGAGGCGTAAAATAGGAAGTGGCAACTAAATATAATATAACTAGAATGGAGGCCTCTAACAGATGAGAGGTGCTACTAGGCTCAAAGCTCTGTTGTTCTTTTCTCTCCTGAATTTTCAAGGATTTTGAGAAGGCATGAGAACAATGTGTTTACAAACTTACTCTGTATTTATGACACCTTCTGGTTTTTCTGTTACACTGACTAAAAAGAGGAGCTACTTTCATGTGGGAAAACAGTACAATCTGAGACAGTTACCACACTTCTTTGGCAACGTTGGGTAAAATTCCAGGGTACTAGAGGTTCTAGCTTTAAGCTTATTGTGCTTTTGGCCCCCAAGGCTGAAAAAAAAAGGGGGAGGCAACATGTCTGTAACTAGACTGTGGAAGCAGACCCCCACACCTCAGTTTATTTCTTGCTCGTGTAATAATACCACACAGGTGTTCCTCTGTAGCAGTTTTCTTCCATATCATGACTCACCATATATCTCATGGAGCCACATCTTTGTTGTCTGCATTTAACTGGCAGAAGAGGTGAAGGCATGTGACCCATAGGCACTATTGAAGCCAAAGTTCATAAACCACTGGCAAACACTAGTCACGTGACTTCCCCTAGGAACAAGAAAGACTGAGAAATGTAGTGACTGGTGAGGTAGAGGCTTTCCAGTAACCATTGTGTCCTGTGGAAGGTGGAGCATGAATTGGGGGCAGAAACTAGCCATCTTTGCCACAAAATTACGGTCCTCTTGAACATCAGTTCTGGAGTCACACAGACCTGGATCTAGGCCCCCCGGGTTTGTCATTCACCAGCTCTGCAAATGTGGTACTTTATTTCACCTCTCTGAGTCCATTTCCTTATCTGTGACTTGGAGATACAGGAAGAATCTGTCTCAAAGGGTTGTTGTGGGATTTCATGAAGATCATGCACACACAGATCTTGTCACATGGACATGGTTAGTACTCAGTAAATGGTGTTTTTATTATTGACCATGAAGAAATGTTGCATCTCTGTGAGATGTGTACATTTCCTTCTGTTTACAAGAAACACAAACATATATGGGTTATCGCATTTAACTTGAATTTATTGTTCAAGAGATCTAGGAACTTATATAAGATATAAGAAACAACATTTAAGGGCCTCCCTGGTAGCGCAGCGGGTTGAGCGCTGCACTGTGAAGCATCTGTGACACAACTGCGTGAGTTCGATCCTGGGCCAGGGAGAGCACCCACATGGTGTAGCAGACCTCTCCTGCCTCGCCCCGCTGCTCCCCTCAGCAGTGTATTTCAGTCAGTCTGCCTGTTCTGCTCCCCACTCTGTCTCTGGTGAATCCTCTCACCTCCCGTGACTCTGGCCTGTACCCCAGCTCTTATATGCAAAAATAAGTAAACCTTAAAAAAAAACTCAACAGTAAGAAAGTTTGAACAGTCACACAGCCAGTTTCTTGGCACTAGAACATCACATAGGTTGGGAGACGAGAAGGGCTCTAATTGTGGGCAATAGTCCTGCAAGCTCAGAAGAACCTGTCAGGAGGGACAGTGGCAGCCTCACCCACAGGACTCAGCTCCTGGATGCCTCAACATCACTTTTCCTCCTACATTAGACTAAACTCTCTGTGCTTCTTAGCACCTCCTGGTTTCTTCTGTGAACTTTTCTTTAAGTATCTTGACTTCTTTGCCATTGTGTTTTTCATGAGTCTCTGCTGATGTCTTGTGCTCAGATACCCTGAGAGGATCTCACTATTAAGCCCTTATCCAATAAAGGGCATCCACCTTTGTCTAGAGCCCAGAACCAGTTTAGCCAGCTAATGATGTCTGTTTTAGCACCTACAGTGAATGTCTAATTCAATCAACTGTGACTATGGCAGTGGGAATATAACACACAGACCCGGTGTAAGAAGATGCTTTATGTTTCCTTATTTAGAAAGGAACATGATTAGAGCCAGAACTCAGAATATTGGGAACAGGGCAAATCATTAAAAATTTCACTGGTGAGGGCCTCCCTGGTGGCGCAGTGGGTTGAACGCCACACTGTGAAGCATCCTTGGCACAGCAGCACAAGTTTGATCCCCAGCCAGTGAGGGGATCCACATGACGCAGCAGACCTTTTCTGCTTCGCCTGCTGCTCCCTTCAGCAGTGTGCTTCAGTGATCTGCCTGTTCTGTTCCCCACTCTGTCTCTGGTGACTCCTCTCACCCCCCACATGTTTGACCTGTACCCTAGTGCTTGTACACATAAATAAATCTTTAAAAAAAAATTCACTGGTGAAAATCTTCAAATTTATTATTTGCCTTCAACTTGTTATGGGTTGACTTAGTTTCCCAAATCTAATGAATAAATGCTTAAAGATGATGCCTCAAGGTCAAGTCAATTAACTGATACTTCTGGTTAAAGTTTGTCTCCATCTTCCATACTGTCATCAAAATTCTTGTCCTCCTATAAATCATCTAAACTGCTTCCTTCCTACCTGCAAGTTAAACTCTCAACCTGGCATATCAGGCCCTTCACACTCTGACAGCTGCTCTCTTGACTCCTCTACATCCCTCCCTCCCACCACCTTTCTACCAATTCTCTTTCTCATTTTTGGGACCATGTATAAACTAGTCTTTGCTAGGAACTTGGTTCCCTACACCATCACCATGCAAATCCACATTTATCTTTCAAGGTCAATTCACTTGATACTTTCTCTCTGAAGCTTTCCCTGGAACTGCCAGTCTGCCTATCTCATCACCATGCCTTTTGTTTGGATGAAACCCACCATCCCTGTAAACTGTTTCCTATAGTATGTAAATGCACCTCTATAATGGTGTTTATTATTTTACATCCTGGTTGCTCTGTCCCAAGAATCAGTCTCCCTGGGACAGCTGTGAGCCTCAGAGGCAGAGAATATATCTCATTCATCTTTGACATTCCTGGGGCCCAAGAAAACATCCGCCTCATTTAGCACCCAACATTTGTTTGAACTGCATCGGAATTCAAATCCCTAACACCTCAGAGGAATACAGAACATGGGAACAATATCTGCTCCTTCTCCCGTGTGTGTTTCCTATTTGCAAAATCTTTATTTCTATTTTATGGTTGACTACACTCAGTCTATGTTTTCTGTAGAAAGACATGTTTCTGTTTTCTATAAGGTCACATGATAAAACCATCCTTTATTTTGGAGTAGGAAAAGTGTATGATTTTTATGTCATGCAATTCTCAAAGTCCTTAGTAATGGTTTTTTCTCTTAAGTGTCATCATTCAGGAAGCAATGAATTTATCAAGCTGTATTAACTGGAGACACGGGATGGAATGGGTAAAGTCTCATTTCTTTTAATTGAAGTGATGTTGTATTATTACATAACGCAAGGTATGTATCATTGAAAATAAAGTCACATTTCTCCACATATGGACACAGCCCCTATCTGGGCTTTTAAAACTACTTTTTTATTACCAGGCCTCCTTTCTACAGACAGAAACTTCCACATGGTGCTCTTTTAGAGAAGAAGGAAAACAGGCATTTTGAAAAGGTATGGTTGTCACAATGATCAGAGGTTCCTTCTGGCATTTAGTGGGTGGGAGTCAGGAATGCCAAATACCTAGAAATGCTCGGGCTAGTCACGCAAATTGCATAGAGTCCCATCCAAGGTTAACAAGCCCCTAGTTGAAAGCCAGTGAGTTAAGGAATAGATTAAACTCTTCAGTTGAGAATTATTGAGCTAATAACCTTTCTACTTAAAGTCTTTTTTTTCTTTTCTTTTTTTTTTTTTCAGTAAGATGAGTGTAAACCATAGGAATCTAAAAGGAAACTCCTGCCTCAGTTTAGAGACCTTCAATTTAAAGAAACTCATTGTTTTTTCCTGTGGTGTACAAAATATAGGCTTGTATCACATTCACTGGAAACATGAGACCCCTGAAATAATCAACAGAAGGAAGCATTTAGCATGCCCACTTGCTCGTAAATATAAGACAGAATAGCAGAATAAAATGACCCTTCCTTTGAAATGCATTAAATTTAATAAAACCCCAAATTAAACATAGGATAGTCTCATTCCCATTATAAAATAACCTGCAGAGTGAAAACTGAAACATGTACAATTTCATTAACCCTCTATTCCTAAAGCATAATGTAGGGAGAATGACTTTTTGATGTCTAACTGAACAGGGCTTTTTCCATGTCTTACAAGAGCCTTACATATTAACATTATCTGTCCGTGTGGATATAGGAAATGGTATAGAAGAAAAAACCCCAGCCAAAGCATTTAGAAAAAAGTGTTCTTTCAATCATCTGTCTTTTGAATGAAGGTATTTCCTTTTCATCATTTTGTCTGCTTTGTTAAATATTCTTAGTAGCATGTGGGAAAGCATGCCAGTTTGAGACTTAGTGATATTTATATAGTTTAGGGATTTTGTTAAATCTTGACCCAATGTGTGTAGAATCATAGAACAAATGCCTTAGAGATCATGGGGTCCAGGTTCCTATTTTGCAGATGAGAAAACAGAGGCACAGGGAGATAAGGGATAGAGAATGCAGTGGCTCTCTCCAGGACCTGGGAGAGAAAAAAATCAAATGTAGGCAGGTTTGCTTTGTGAACTCTCAGCTTCTTTCAGTTGCTAACTGACTTTAGTAAATTTTAATTTTTTCTGGATAATCCTAATTCAAATCCTGCTAATCTTAGCGATTTCTAGCTGTTAATAATTCAATGAACTCCTGACCAAAGAGGAGAAAAAAACATTAAGGCAAAACCAACAATCAAACAGTTTTTAATACTGCAAAACAATCATTTAACATTTGAAAACATGTCATATTTTATGAGGATATTATGTTGCATTAAAAAACAATCATTGCAGAAGATGCAGCATCATTTACCTTGTCTGGCTCTAATGTGTTGTCATAAGGCAAGTACATCCTTTGGGGCCTGGTTCTCTCTGACATCCCCCATGTATCATTTGCAATGAATCACACACCTCACATTTGCTTTGTGCAAGTGAATTTTAAACTGAGGAAATGATATAATATATTTTCGTATATTACTGCAATAGATTTCAAATTTAATGAGATTTGGGTCTAATGTAGCAATTTGGAAGTGTCTTCAAGCTTATTAAAATAAAATTCTAACCAAGTTTACAAGCAGGTACAATAACACTTGGAATGTGACCGTATCTGATAGCCAAGAGGCTCTTTTTGGGGTGTATGTAAAGCAAATTACCTATGCACTACTCTCCTTTTCTTTCTGATTTCTAATCCATAATGACTGACACTGGGACAAAATGTCCCCATTTGACAGATATGTAGCATTTTTGATAATTAGCTTAAAATACAGTTGATTTGTCCTCCTGCTGCTTTCCCCAGACACTAGTATCCAAAACTTTGTTTTAAAGCCATTCAAAAAGCAGGAAGAATCACACCTGTTGCATGTGATTTCCTCCTTATTAAATCAGGATAAATAATTTAATCTGAATTGCTTATAAACACACACTCCAGTGAGTGGTTGAAAGATAAAACTGTCAGGCTGCTGACATTTTTGATATTTCTGGCTTAGTTTATTCCCTCAATGGTAGTAAGCCAGATAGCTCCATGATCTCAGACTTTCACCTAAGCCCTTCGTGTTCCAGGATCTTTTCCCTGTGATAAAGCCCATTGCTTCCTTTGTAGCAGAGGCAGACTCTGTTGGCTAACTATCCACTGAGCTTTACAGGCCCCATCTTCCTTAAGGTAGAAATAAGTAGATACTTGTATTACCAGTCTCCCAAGCAGTCACGGTAGATGTATGACCCAGGTCTAAACACAGAAGCATCAGGAAAAGTCAGTCAAGCTGCCTCTGGGAAATCACTTCTGCTAATTGAAGAGTTTTTTGGCACTGTAAGGGTTCTGGCTTTATTTGAGTCATAATTTGAGTTGTAACTCTACCACTTCTTGTCTATATGACCCCAGTAAAGTTATTCATATTCTCTGTGCTTTTGTGCTCTGTGCTTTTTCTTTATCTACTGTAGGATTAAATGAGTCTACGCACAGTGACTGCTTAGCATAGTGCCTGCCATATAGAATTTTTTTAAAGTTATGATTACAATTAATAAAAGAAAGTATGTAATAAACATTCCTACTACTTGCCTTTGGAAATGGCTTTGTGAGATCACCATGTATAGAGTTATGGCAACCATTTTGTGACTATGAGGAGAAGATCAAGAGTACTGCAAAGATGCTGACAGTGTCCTTGTATTGTGAAGATGCTGACCCAACCCTGAAACTTAAGTAAACAATAGACATTCTCATAGTGGATTTTCTGATATTATCTGCTGAACAATCCAATCTAATAATGTCACTGCTAAAGCAGAGTGAAACCCTGCCATCTCTGCCTCCAGCTGTTCTGTTGGCTTTGCTTATCATGTATTGCTGCTTCTTTTCATAGTCTGAAGCTGATCATCTTTAATCTGCTCTGGGACCTCTCTCAAAAAGAGTGTGGGCCTCCTGTGTGGGAACCAGTGTTTAACTGGGGGATGGGGCATTATTTATCCCTCACCCTTCTTTAACTGTGCAGGATTTAACTGTAAAACTGGCAGATAATACTGGCTCCTATAGGTTGGCCATTGCTGAACTATCTTTTTGGACTTCAAGAGGTCATTATCTGGCAATTCACAGATTGTACTTGAGGTGCTTGTGATGGTCTTTTCAATATACAGAAAGGAAATTCAGTCTCCAGGAAGGAATCTTCATAGCACATAGGTTTTCATGGGCATCCAGGACCACTATGTGTGGGTGCAGTAGAGAAAGCTGAGTGCCCCTCTCTCAAGATCACATGCTTTTTTGCCAAGATCACTGCAAAACTGCCCACCTCTGTTCCCTCAGAACACTTTTTTTTTTTTTCTCCATTTTTGGCAAAGTTTATTCTCCATGCTTTGTTTTCCAGACCACTTCTGGGAAGACTACTCTGAAAAATATTGAAGACAATCATCTTGTGGGATGACAGAGGAAGGGAGAAAAACAAAAGTAGAAGTGCTGGGACTCAGTCTTCTCTAGACAATTGACTTCTGCCTGGTGTCTTATATGTTTCTATATACAACTTTGAAGATAGGCCGCAAAGGATTCTTTCAGCTTGTTCTGCACTGAAAAATCAGTATTTTTACAGTAAAAACAGGATAATAAATAGAGCATCATTTCACACTTATCTGGGTTCAGATTTTTAAATCCAGCTCAGGTTAGGAACAAGCTGTGAGATCCAGTTGCTGTCTCCTATTATCAGTCCTCAATAAAATTACTTTCAATATTTCCATTGCACTTATAGATGATTTTTCTATCATTCAGAATGAGAATGCAGTGTCTCTAGGGAAATTTAGAAGACAGAAAGACACATTCCTCTTATTGCCTGAATCTGTTTTCATTTTTTAAGTATATCAGTGTATTTATTATTTAGCTAAACAGCCACAAGCTATCACATGTAAGGCTCAACACACTTCCATGGGCTATATGATCAGAAAAGAATGGACTCTCTGAAAGCCGACCTAAATGACTGAGGTCTCTAGGGTGTTGGTTAATGAATTGCTTTAATGCTTCTGCACCCTATGTTCTTCTAAACCAAAGGATGTGCTTACTTTAAAAAGACGATTTTATTTATTTATGCATACAAGAACTGGGGTGCAGGCTAGAGATGCAAGGGGTGAGAGGATTCACCAGAGACAGAGTAGGGAGCAGAACAGGAGGATTGACTGAAACACTGCTGAGGGGAGTAGTGGGTGAGGCAGGAGAGGTCTGCTGCACCATGTGGATTAGCTCCCTGGCCAGGGATTAAGCTCATACTGCAGGTAGCTTGATAGTGCTGAAACTTTAACCCCTGCACCACCAGGGAGACCCCCCCAGGATGTGTTTACTTTAAGGAATACTTTGACTCAATGAACATACCAGACATGCAGTCATACACATCACCATGGAAGGACCTAGGGTTGGACAATCCTTACAGAACTGCCAGAAATAGATCAATGGAAGCCCTTCCACGGCTTTTCCACCCCAGTGTCTGACTTCTTTAAGCTCCCTCTCCAACTAAAGGAGCCACCCCCACCCCATGCTTCCTGAGACCTTAATCCTTTTACTGAGAAGCCAAAAAAAGAGGTCAGTGCAAATGGGTATTGAAAAGAAAAACCCTGAGTCTCTTTTACCCAAGAAAAGCAGAGCATTTCTGAATTCTGGCTCTGACACAGAAAAGCCCTGTCTCTAAGTCCTGCCTCATGATGACTGCCTGCAGACTTGCTGGAAAGTATTCTGGCTGGTATTAACTGCATGATCACGTATCCTCAGAGAAGCACTTTAAAAGCGCCCAGAGCCAACTTCTCGGTAGCAACTTGGCTGAGCTGTCTACAACGCATTAAATAAAAATGTAAAGTCTTAGATGTATATAAATATAAAGTCTTGCACTGTGCCAAGCCCCCTACCCTGAATGTAGATGGTTCAGAAGTCAGACTTCTTAATCTTCTAACAACACCGCTAATGGAAAGGAGAACCATTCTATGCAAAATAATTGAACAATTAAGTGCACGATGGTGTCATAATAAGTAGTTCTGTGGCAGGTAAGGAGAGAGCACTGGAGCTAAAATTGTCAAGGATACTTGGTGGAGAACCCACAAGCCCAGTGGCTTATGCCCTGTCAGGAGATCACACATTTAGAAAGGATCACGGTGGGGCAACTTGTTTTTATCCACAAAGGGCATCTGTGTGGGTCAGGAATGTAATCAGACAACTTACGCTGGTCTGACTCAAACTTTGTACTTAGTTCAAGGGATGATTTATACCTTCAAACATTTTAACCTATAAACACAAAGAAACTGTGAAAATGATTTGAGTATTTAAAATAAACAACCGAGAGCTGATTCTACTGTAGTGTGTGGCTACATAAGAACGAATAAGTTTGATGACTCTTTCTTACCATGAAGATGACAAGTCAGGACTTTAGTTTCCAGGATACAAACAGTCACAGCTTTACTCACCTCCTTGCTAGAGAAACAATAGGAGGAGGAACTGAATTCATTCCATCCATGTATTTCACTTTGCCTTGATTCCCAAAGTAATGAATAAGTTTTTAAGCAGCTGTTGTGAAATTCTTCTTTGCTTTGTCCTGACATGCCAACACTATTTAAGAGGAAATCAAGCCAAGGAAGTATTTAGGGGGAAGAGCATTGACACCTGCAATTTACTTTGAAATACATAAAAAAAATGTGATGGATTATTGGATGGATAAATACGTTGCTATGTGATAAGGCAAGTATAGTAAAATATTAATGTAAAAAAACTAACTGGTAGATATAAGCATGTAAAGTTATTTTAACTTTCCAGTTTGTTATTAAAATTCTTTTAGTAATAAGGTAGGGAAAAAACTGAGAATTTTTTCTTATCTTTTTTTTAAAATAGTTAAAGATCAGTATCTGAAAGGACACAGAAAGCAAATAGCTTATTCTAAGGCCCATGCATAATTGAAAAATAAAAATTGTGTAAAAAAGCTTTTTAAGGAATCCTCAAATTTATTTCTACCAGTCAACTATTGGTACTAGAAATTTCACAATTGGAAACTTTTTTTTTTTTTTCCAGTTAGGGGGTTATTCTGTTAAAACCTCTAGGGATTCTTGAAGGACTATAAGATTAAACTCTATTAGTCATTAATACTCAGCTGCAAATCTTAAGTGACCACTTCCAGATAATATGGAGCTTAAAAGGTTGAGACAAGAGACACAGAAAAGAGAACATGAGCACTGAATGTTTTAGGGAAGAGTGCGAGATGCTGAAAGAATAACTGCAGGGGCATTAAAGTTCAACCTCACCTTTTTTTACAAAGTTGCCCTGGGCCAACCCAATTCCTGATATTAGTGACTGCTGTTCTTAAGTTCTATAATTTATTTTCCCCTTAAACTCCAGTGGAGGTATCCTGTGGAAATTTTTAAAGTTATATAGACTGTACTTCTATAGCTCTAACTATTTGATATGAAGGATTCAAACCCATATCTTATCTTGGAACCATGGACTGTTCATCTGTGGTGAGGATTAAACTTTGACAAAGGAGAATATTTTCACTTGTGTACACTTATCTATTTTTCTATTGCCAAAGGCATGTCTGCTTCAGAAATCTATCGGAGACAAGGTTCACGTCCTACTGTTTTATGAGGGAGGGTACACCAAAGAGAGGAAAGGACGGACAAGGGAAGTGAGATAGGAAAGGAGATAGAAGCAACCCAAGGAAAGGCACTGAGTGACCACCACCAAGCACAACTGATTGATATCATAGAACCTCCTTCCATGAAGCCAACCAACAAGGTCTCAGGAATTTCCCTTTAGGGGAGAAAAAGTAAAGGATTTATCCCCTGCTCCCATACCTCATTGGTCAAAGGTTCACACTACAGAATTAGTTCTCCAGCACACCCAGCCTGTACACATGCAAGGGCTGCAGTGAATTACTACGTTGATATCAGAGAAGGCCCCGAGTCAACACATGAGCAGTGTGTACCGTGGGAATGAGGCAAAGTGCTGTCAGATTGCAACTTTGTAAAGCTGCTTGCTGCAGTAACAGCGGGAACAAGACAGGTGAAACTCAGAGGTCTAAAGTGGTGGATAAGAACAGTCTAATAAAGCTCACCCTTTGAGCCAAGCAGCCTGCCTGTGCCCTCCTTGGACTGGTTCTATCTTCTTTGCTATCTCACATCTCTTGTCCTGCAGTCCCTATCCTTGCTGTACCCTCTTTCATAAAACAGCAATACATGACCCTCACCTGACTCACTTGGCATACTCTGGAGCTATTTTTCCGAGAACAAAATATCTTCACTTTTTCCCTGAAGGGAAGAGCTCTGAGTCTAATCAGTTACAGAATCTCTTTCAAGATGGTGGCAGTTGCAGTTTCCAAAAAGATCGAAGGCAAGAGGGCTAGTGAAATAAGTGCAGTGCCACAGTTGTAGCTGTTCCCAAGGACATTCACCATCCCCCTCCTCCACCTCCCACTTTAGATCTCTATCACCTTAGCCAGCACTTTGCCACTAATCTGCATTGCTTGCCTAGTAGTATAATCAAGATTTACATCCCCAAGGGTTCCGAGGTCTTTATTGCTTTGTCCTTGGGCTGTGATTGCCATAATTACCCATTTTCTATGGATGCACCAAAATACATCCTCTTGAATCCTGTGAATTTTAGACGTACTTTTTCCTGCTCACATTATGCAGAACAAAGATAGCCTCTCATGGTGTTCAGTACAGTAACTCTTTCTTTGCCTGCTGATCCAGCAGCCTGAGAAGCCCAAAGTGACCCAGTGATATTTCCAGTTTCAAATTTAGTGGAAACCTTATTGTGACTTCTGGAAACCAGGGCCACTAAAATGGAAATTTTAAGGCTGGAAAACACAAATTTCATAAAACGATTGCTAGGAATGATAACAAGAGAGGGCATGCCTACTTCTCAGACTCATATTTTCTAACTATTGGAGACACAGTTCCATGTATTGGTTGTTAGTTGAACATATCTATTCCATGACCAAGGAGAGAGTGCCAACTCTATAGGGTATTTTTCCCAGTGATGCCTTAATTGAGTCTTAAATAATCTACTCTACCATTTTATTAAATTGGCTGCTTCTAGATGATGGGATACATGGTGGATCCTGTAGTCATGTGCCTACTGTCACATCTCTTGCTGTGTTCCTCCTGGTCTTTGTAATGCTATGAAGGCTAACACATCAGTACACTGGGCATACTGAAAGGCTTTGTGTGGTTATGCTAGTGGAGGCAGTTGAGGAAGGGAACACAAGCCCATAAGCAGAATAGGTATAAATCCCAGTAAATATGAGTTGTTGCCTCTCCAGTTAGAAGGAAACAGTATGACTGCCCTGACTTGGAATGGCTAGCTGGTTTCATTGAAGAATGGTGTCACATCAAGGAATCAACTCCAGCTCTGCTTCTAGAAGTGCCAGTAGGTGTAGCAGCCTTGAGAAAGGGGAGCCCATTTTCTTTCAAAGATATATTTATACATACAAAAACTGGGGTGCAGGCCAGAGTGCAGGGGTAGTATGTGAAAGGATTCACCAGAGACAGAGTGGGGAGCAGAACAGACACATCTGAAATACACAGTGAGCATGAGACAGAAAAGACCTGCTGCACCATGTGGGTCAGCTCCCTGGCTGGAGATTGAATTCATGTTGCAGTAGCTGCTGATAGCTTCATAGTGCTGAGACTTAACCCCTTGCTCCACAAGGGAGGGCTGGGATGCATTCTTTAGAACCCATCCATACACTCTTACCTTGATCACTCCACTTAGAAAATTACTGCCCAAACACTGAGGTGACTAAGAAGAGAAACTAGCTCTTCTCTGTGGGATGAATCACCTGTCTCCTAGCTGTTGAAAGTCTCTTCTGTGTACCTTCTCTGTAGTGATCAATATAAGAGACACAAATATCTGCATATAATTCAAACTACTTGTCTCTTTTCCATACCCTCTTGCTCCATCTGATAGAACCATACTTGAAGAATCTATACATAAACTGCATTTTGAGGATTATGTTATATTGGGGTGGGAGAAAAACTTCTTCTTAATTTCTATTTCTCACTGGCCAAAGGTTAAAGCATGGGATTTTGTACCCCCTTTATTTCTATTTTGTTTTTTATGCCTGGGCAGCTAGTGGGTCTCATGTCTTTGTGCATACATGGAAGCCCCATGAGGAAGAAAAAGGGTCTGCGGTGCAGTTATGAAACTAGACAGTGTTAGGTGCCCCTGGGTGAAGCCCACACAGAGCTGGTGACTCCTGCAGCAGCTGGAACAAGACAGGGAAGATTGCAACAACTGAACTAGAATTAAATGTTTGGTACACCCCTCAAAAGTACATTTCCAAAGTGCCACCCAACTATTTCCAGGCAATAGAAACAATGAAGCAAACTTGTCCTTAAACTAGAGCTTTACTGACTTGTAGGGCTCCATCTTCATGTCTTCTCCTTCATCCCACGCCCTGTATGTCTTGGGGGGCATAGCTCAAATACGTTTGGGACTCCTCTGGGGCCATGCTCAGTGTGACAGTGCCTCTGTGATCAGTCTCTCATAACACTGCCAGCCTCCTCCCCTATGGGCTCACAGCCCAGCTACTGCTGACGCTCTGCTCTGGAGGCAGAGCATAGTGCCCAGGCTACCTAGCAACCTGTCGCCAATAAAGGAAATGGTGTTCTCCCTTTCTTAGGGAGAGACCTCATCCTGCAGAAGAGCTATTTGGACACCACGGCATTACAGAAACAGTGGCACTGTTTTTCCCATTTTATGTATTCTCTTTAGGACTAGCCTACAACACCAAGATAATTGGGCAAGGTTGTCTTCAAATAACAGCTTTCAAGCTGACCCAAGAGTCATTACTCCTTTTGATCCTTAAGTGCTATTGCTAAGTCTGGCATGTGCCAAAATTGTTCTTCCTCTAAGGATAAATTTTCGCTCAGGGACTGCACAGATCTTACAATTTAGTATCTGATGCATCTTTTTCCCCCTCAAATCCCATTCCTTCAGTTTGCTGGAGGATTCAGTTCAAATTCATTGTCCAGAAGGTTCCTGAGGATTATTGTAAACCAGACTATTGTAAACCAGGACTAGGGGCGCTACTTGCCCAATTTCTCTCACTAGTTATATCTGAGTCTCAACTTTGGCCCAGTTCTTAGGGTTCCCTAATGATTAGCAAAGGAGAACAGAGAAGACATTTCTAACATGCACACTCACTTGTAGGATAGTGATTTAAAGGTTTAAGGAGGCCACTTTTAAAAACTCCTGTTAAATATATCCAAATCTTATACCTACACAGCACCCTCTTCCATTGTGTTCAATTTGGTGATTACTTCCTTCTTCATTTTTGGCACCCGTCAAGTTAAAAAAGGCTTTTTCAATACATGGAGGCCAGAGGCCTGATAATAGCTTTAGGGAAGCAGGGAAGTGTTTACAGGAAAACATGCAATCAATATTCTCTTTTCTGTGGTTCCAGTTATCACCCTCTGTCGCCTCCTCTCAGTACATGGCACCCAGTGGATAATACCAGCTCAAAAGGGCTCCCTATCATCCTCTGTGACGTTATCAGGATCCCAAACTCTGTCTTTTCAGACTTTGGGTGGCAACTTATCCTTTATATTTCCATTGTTCCTTGGACAAAAGAAGTGGAATTTTATACCAGTCACCATTCAAGTTAGTCAATACAAACCTGGCTGACAGTATCTATTGAAAGCATTTTATATCATGCTGCAGATAGGCACACCCTGAACTAGCTGCATTCAGGCAAATGCTCACTTGAAAATGTATAGTCATATCAGATCCTGGGACAAATTCCAAGATGTTGCTAATGTGGTTTTATGGGGCTATCATTTGGGGGTGGCTCATTACTATAGCAGCCTTGATGCCATCTTCCCTTAAACAACATTGGGCACACAGTCGGTGTTAAAAATGCTTATTTCATAACTGGATAAAGAATGAAGTACAGAAGTCATTATTTGAATTAAATCCCATGAGCTGGGATCTGTACTTCATTTTTTTTTTTAAATAATAGAACAATTTTCCTTGTACAAAATGTTTTTGAAAGAGAGTTGATGTATAACCCACGCGAACATTTGTCTAGACATTGACTAGCAATGCCAATATACAAGGCTAGGTAGACAGTATTAATGTCTTGTTTGTTATTTCATTTGTGCATACGCCTGTACTTTATTGAGCTAGAATATTAGAAATAGAGGAGGTGCATTAGATATAAAACTGAGTCCTGAGGAAGTGAAATGACTTGCCGAAGGCCATGTTTTAGTTCATAGCATGTCCAAGACTAGGCCCCAGATGTCCCAATTTCCACTGAGCATTTCCTTTTCTACTCCCTGATCAGTAATGAAGCCTTCTTCTTAGCTATATTTTTGCTAACATGTCACATGAATATCTTCTCCTTTCATTTTGAAGTCCACTGTGCCAGAGGTGAGCCAGTCTCGCCCTTTGAAATCAGCCACTGAAAGCATTTCTTACACTACCAGCTTTTAGTCATTCTCTTTTTTAATGACCTTGCTGAAAAATTCGTGGAAACATTACTGCCTGAAATATTTCCAAATCAGCAACTGCTTCTGAATTTCACTAGCTATGATATTGCTATGATAATTTCAAGAAAGGCAATATTGTGGATGGAAACAGTTGGTTAGAAATACGGTGTTTTTCTCTTCTTATCATTTCTCTCTTGCTTACTTGTACGCACATGCACACACACACACACACAAACCAAGAATCATTATTTCTTGCATTCAAAGGGCTGAAAAAGAGCATGAGAACTTACTCAGCTTCTTTCAGTAAACCATGACCACACCCATAAACACAGATACAAGCACTTCTGTTTGCATACTGGATCCTCCCTCAGAAGTGTCCTTTTGTTTCTAATAATTCTCACCAGGAATGAACCCCATATGAGTATATACTACACAGAGGCACTATTGGGGAGCAGAGAAGCCCTATTACCCTTGGAGGCCCACAAAAGGCAGTGCAGATGGAGAAGAGTATGTCACTCACAGCTCTATTTTCTTTACTCATTATATAGGGCCCTTTGTCAGGGTGCTTTCCTGGGAGATATGCCCCAATCATCATCTCATTCTAAAAGGACACACCTGAGGTGTGGCAGGAAGTTTGTATCTCATGCAAGATTCTTTGAATTCATCACACAATCTTCTTAGCAAGAAATCATTCTTATATTAACCCCTCATAGCAAAGGCTATTCCAATCATTTATCAACCACTACAAAGATATAGAAGAACAGATGTAACATGGTTGAAACTTAGTTTTCTCCAGGCCAGATCATCACAGAGAACTACATCTAGCCTCTTACTAGATGCTGGAAGCTATTGCTATAAAGTCTGTTGAACAGACTTTTATTAAGAGTGTCTTATGTGCTAAGTTCTTAGTACATAAACCCTACCCAGGAGAAATTTATGACCAAGTGAGAAAGAGGATATTTTTGATGTTGATGGCAACAATGATTAGTATAAAATAGGTACTTTATTAACTCAATCCCTATGTCAACCTTAAGTATTTTCCCCATCTTTACTCTTGAGGAAGCTAAGACTCAGAGGGGTTAAGTGACTTGTGCTTGGTCACACAACTAATTAGTGATAGTCAAACAGCCTTTCTTCAAAGTCCATGGTGCAACCACTGTGAAGAAGTAGACAATTTCAGTAGAAGATGAAAAGAACTTTTTTTTTTAAAGATTTATTTATTTATGCATACAAGCACTGGGGTACAGGCCAGAGGTGTGTGTGTTTGAGGGGGAGGGGGGTGAGAGGATTCACCACAGACAGAGCAGGGAGCAGAACAGGCAGACTGACTGAAACACACTGCTGAGGGGAGCAGCGGGCATAGCATGAGAGGTCTGCCACGTCATGTGGGTCCCCTCCCTGGCCAGCAGCAGGGATCGAACTTCTGCTGCAACGGCTGCAGTTTGCTTCACAGTGCGTTGCTTAACCCACTGCGCCACCAGGGAGGCCCTAGATGAAAAGAACTTTAAAGGAGTGTATACCAAATAGCTTAACTTAGTCTGATGAATTACAGAAGGTTTCCAAAGGAGATATTTTCTGAGCAACCACAGACCTCCAATCCCTAGTCCAGAGGCCAGGTGACTAAAGTGAGTCAAAAGCTTGGCTACCACCTTCACCTCTGTGGAGGTCTGATGAGCCTCTACCCACTTTCCCTTCTCTATATCTTGGCTAGACATGATCTCCTCAAAGTATTGTTGGTTCTGGTACCAGACTCTTATTCAGAGGGACTTTATCCTTCTTATGCTTCTGCACCTCCCCTCCTCCTCCCCCCAACTCAATTCCCACACAGTCTAAAGCAAATAAGAGAATTGGTTGCTGTCTCCCTTTCACCATTAAGTGAACCCGATGGCAGGCAAGGAGAATTAATGCATTGAATCCGAATATATCTGGGATAGAGTGACTCCATTACAAACGCATTGTGTCATACTTGAACAATGTAAGGATTCTTTCCTTCTCTCAGAAGCTCCTTCTCTCACAGCTGCAATATTTCTGTACTGCTGTGCAGACTCTTATCAGAGTTTTAATGAAGTATAGTTAGTTTGAAGTAAAGTCTGTCAGTTCTCATGAAAAGAATTAAATTTTGGTCTAGTACTGCAATGTTCAGCTGTAAAACAGGACTCAGGGCTCATTATTCAGAAAACAGTAATTTATTTTTGTACCCTAATATTAATTGTGCTGCTGTATTTCTACCTGATTGAATGAGAAGGGTTTGTTTGCCCACAGGAAACGATTGATTACAATGATCTAGAAACAGGTTGCTCAGAATTTGGCTAGAATAAAGGATATTACTACATAGGATTATAGTGATATTCCAAGTATTCTATAGGCATGCCAGTATGCCTATCATGACATTTGCAACATTTGTAAAGGTCTTTGGCTGTACTTTTTGTAGCAATAATCACTGATTACAAATACAGTGCTGGGGAGTAACACAAGGTCTTTTTGTCCAGTCTCTAGTCTTCAATTAAGCATGGATAAGAATATCTCTCAGTGTAAAGATTGTCAATAGTTTCAGTTCAGAGGCATGGCACATAGTAGCTGCTCAATAAATATCTGTTGAGTGAATAAACAAATCTATATACCTGTTCTAGTTTGCCTGTGTTCTCAGAAGTGATTTTCAGTTAAGCTTTCCACTGTAGATTCCAAGAAGCATTCTAATTTTTCTAAACTTGACTCTGGAAGATATAATGAGTATGGCTTAGAAGGGAAGAGAAGAAATGAAGCACAGGGGGCGGGGGATGGTTGTGGAGAAAAAAGAAAGAGGAGTTATCATGAGAATATGAAGGAAAGAGGAATAAAAAAGGGGCCTAGGAAAGCAGGAGGGACAGAGGAGACCAAGGAGGGAAAGGGGATAGCAAATATCCAGACTGGAGGGAAGAGGAAGGAGACAGGCATCTATCTAATAAAGCAGTTAATGGCCTAATAGCAGCTTTAAATAGCTCTGGGTTAATCGAAAACAAGTGATATGACCTGGTAGTCTCAATAAATGGGAGACAGAAATAGCCTTCTGGGAAGAATCTATATCTCTGGTGGTTTAGCAGACTGAATAAAAAGAGGAGGGTAGGGGTGGGGGTTGGGACAGAGGAAGAGGAGGGGAAAAGAAAGGTAAAGAAAAATCAGAAAACCCTTTTTAAATTTTTCAGTCTTCCTAGAACTGTCAGTATGTTTACTTTCACACTGATGAGAAAGGATTTAATTTTCAAAAGGGACTTTTCTAGGGAGACACCCTAAAAATGCCAAGCCCACAATGTGGGGAAATGAAGCTTACTTGTGCCAGAGAGCATATCTAACTATTCAGATAACATTGATACTTTCCTTTGTGGGAAATTTGGCTCCCCTCATTGCTTTCTATACTGGCCAAGGCCAAGATTATGGTTTTACTTGCTCTACTCAGCAACTTACAATGCTGATTATCAGCAAGTTCTTCATTATATCTAACCTATATCTCTCTTGCTTTAAACATTTTCTCCCCCCACCCCCTTTCCAGCCTCTACAGAGGAGATTAATTAGTGCTGTCTTCTATACAGTACATTCCTTTACACTCTTTACTCTTAGATTGTTCATTAACCATTTCCCTCTAAGGAAAGCTTTGAAAAAGAACTAAATAGATAACAAGACACAGTCCTGCTGCCTTTTCCTAAAACGTCATACATAGCATCATGGACCTCTCATGGGGAAGAGGATCACAGTACAAAATTTTCGACTGGGAATTAACTACACCTTTCTTTAGCATTTAGCATAGATTATCACCAATGATTAACTACGTAATCTTTCTAACATTTTCATAAGATTCATGAGCAGGAGTGATCACATCCATACGAAGAAAGTTGTCGTCTCCAGCAAGTTATCAGCACCACCAGGAAAAACCTCTAGTATCTGGACTTGAACTTTCTTGCCCTACCTATTGCCTGAAGTAGCCTTAAAAAAGTAGAATTCTCTTCAAAAGAAGAAAGTATTCCAGTGCTGAGATTTGCAGCCACAAAGATGACCTTGTTCCTTGTTTCCCTGCCATTCAAATTAGCTTCACCTCCTGATTCTTCCTCCCACTATGTCAGGTTTCTCACCCTAAAATTCTCTTTCTCCAGAAAAGAAACCTTGCAAGAAGTGCTATGGCCATTGAACTGGTTTCTAATGGTGGCTTTCTCAAAAGTTTCCACTCAGCATCAGCTGCTATTTAAATTAAAGTGAAGAGAAAGGTCATCATCTTTCTTGCTGTTTAAACTGAAGCGTGACTCAGAAGAACAAACAGGGAAAAGAAGGCATTAATCCCTACATTATTTTTTAATACCCCACGTGGTATTGCAGGCTCCACACAAGAAGACCTAGGACCAAAGTAAGCCTAGCTTTCTCCTTATGTAACTATTTACCTTTGCACAGATTCCTTAATCACCTAGGACAAGCAGGTGGCTACAGAAGAGGCACTATGTTCCCTTCCCTGGTTACTGGACAGAAACCCATCAGGCCAGACTGGTTTCCTATGGGATCAAGGAAGCAGATGGCCAACACTATGTCAGAATAGAAGACATAGAGCTGATTGTATAGACAGAGCTCAAGGTCAGAGAAGATGAGGAGGAAGGGAAGACAGAATGACACCTGTGAAAGTTCATCAGTATAGATTCCTTGCCCTTGTCTCCTGGGAGAAGACAACAAACCACACACTGAATCATTAACAAGCCAATAGGAATTTGTGAGTGCAAGTAGGCCTTCCATTAGGATTGCTGTCCAAGCCCCGCCAAGAAGATGCAAATTGGAGCCTGTAAGAGAAAGAACTAGCAGTTCAGTCATCTCTCCTTGGTGCAGTCAGTGGTTGTGAGACTCCATGACCAGTTTCTACTCACCAGCCTGCTGCTCTCAGTGTGGCCCTCTCACACTGTTCCTCTGACACACTAGGATTTCAACACAGCATTTTCCTGGGAATAATGTCAAATTAAGTCAATAGAATCTCAGTTTGGAAGCTTGGCAATTCTCTCTGAGGGTGAAGGTTTGGTTTTAAAGAAGGGTTTAAAAAAGAAAGGTAAAGGTAACACCTGCCCAGCTACTTAACTGCTGGAAAAGCTACTTTTATTTATAGTGGGCAATAGCAGGGCCTGATCTCTGCCCTGAATAAGCCTCAAGGATTGGCAACCTCCTTTATACTCCTAATTCCTAATAAGAGAGTGTCCCATTGGCAGCTTTGAAAACACAGGATGTGAACTCTTTTCTTGCTTATGTGAAATTTCATCATTTATGAAATTCCAAGCTTGATTGTCTGCTTCCCGTTTTCTATGGATTCTGGCAAGCCAGCTGTCCATGACAGCACTTTCATCTGCTGGCCTCCATCCTTGCTGGTGCACTTTTCAAGTAACCCCATCCTGAACCATGAGCTCTCTTGCTTCATTTAAAAAAAGCAAGTTTCCTAATATTCAGCAGGCAAGAAAACTCTAGGTTAAAAGACAGTAATTTTTCTTCAGTGTTGGCAGTTCTTGTGATTTTTCTCAGGACATCTCCCACATGAAAATGTATTCTCAATCTTTTGGTGGACTACCTCCCAGATTTTGCTAGATGGCTCAAGTGACATTTCCAACTAGAGAGGAGAAGAGTAATGGAATGAGAAACACATCCATGATTCTTTTCTTCTAAAACCAAGCTTTTGAAAGAATCAACCAATTATTCTTCTGGCCACGGCATCTCTCAAACAGTTGTAGTCATATTCTTCATTTGGGGCCACCTCTCATTATCTCAATGGCTGTGGGATATTGGGTAGTTATCTGGGCCATTTGGGTAAAATCTCACTTGTGTCAGAATCATCTAGGTTATTTTAGGAATAGGCTAAAATTTTACCTATCTCCATATTTTAGAGCCCTGTCTTTTTAAACATAGCTGGAGTTTCACATGTCTTTCTCATATGAATTAACTGTCCAAAAGTGGTCATATTTTGAACTTGAGAAGGGATCTGATTTTTGGTTCTTTTACTTTCGTATCAGTTTTTTTTTTTTTAAGATTTATTTATTTATTCATACAAGAGCTGGGGTATAGGCCAGAGTCATGGGAGATGAGAGGATTCACTAGAGACAGAGCAGGGAGCAGAACAGGCAGATCGACTGAAATACACTGCTGAGGGGAGCAGCGGGCAAGTCAGGAGAGGTCTGCGGCACCATGTGGGTCCCCTCCCTGGCCGGGCATTGAACTCACGCTGCTGTGCAGCCAGCAGCTTCACAGTGTGGCACTCAACCCGCTGAGCCACCAGGGAGGCCCCTCATCTCAGTTTTTATCTCACTTTAGGAAAGATGAAATTTACACATCTTCTTTTATGCCCGTTTCTTCTACTCCAAAGCAAAAAAGGAAGAAGTCAATGACCAAACATTTTTCATCTTCTTTATCCCAGAATGGCCCTCACAGGTCTATGCAGAGAGAGGCTCTGTTGATTCTGTTTGTAAAAGACTGAAACAAGTGGATTTAAATAATGCATGACTTTTCAATCTATTATGGAAGGAGCTATGCAGTTGTTTATCATACTGAAACGAGTGCAAATTGGCAGGAACTGACATTCAAATGACACCAACATGAGGGCACAGGATGGAAAGGAGGAGGAGCAGGGTGGTGGTGGCAGAGCCAAAATAATGATGCACTAAACAATTGCATCCCTCTCCCAATCTATGCAAGTCAGTGTTTTTGATGATATTGCTACTTGTTTCCTTTATGCTTACTTTTCAAGCCCATCTTCCCCCTTTCCCAAGAAATATGTATCCATGTGCCAGGCACTGACTTCCAGGGTATAAACAAGTTTACTTTGCTGGAATGTAAATTTTTCTTCAAAGATTTATGGATTGGGCTATATAAGTCCATTTAACTAGTCATTGAAGTAATTTTTATAAGTAAATATGTTATGGAATAGAACATAATATTCTAATATAGTTTAACATAAAAGGGGAGCGTATAATAACCTGATTTTCCAACCTCCATGACTTATCTAAGTGTCAGGCTTTCAGAAAAATGCATTTCTTTGCTCCTACAGGGAGGGCATCTGAGCAGAAACATCTGGGAAGCACGTTCTGTTGCTTTCTACCAACCATATTGGTGTTCCTGGGCTGCCCAGCAGCTGGGGTTCTGTGGTCAGGGCTGCCCCAGGCACGCCTCTGTACGAGCTGTTTGCATGATGCCAGGGCTCAAATGAACCATTTCACCCTCTTCTCTAAATAAATCCCACTGTCTGTCTGTAGCTATTGCTTCTCACTTGACAGTTGTTATGAGGCCATTAGTAGAAAACAAGAATCTGCTCTTTCCCCATCTGCATATTGGACAAGACCTGCACTATTTAGTGTGTGAGGCCTGATAAGAAGGCAGCACAATCTGCCCATTGACTGCTGGCCTTCTTTCCAGTCTCAAATACAGTCTTCTGGCTTACACTCTTATTTTTCATGTCTCTAGCTGTCCCCAATTGACTGCTTTTCACTTGCACCTGCATGGCACTTGTAGGAGAAGAGAAAGGGCTCCCTTTGAGCTAATTCAAACTCCTGGCCCTCACACTTATTCCACTCTTGTATATCTCGGGGATCTCTAATTTAAGGTCTAAACATGTTTAAAGAATGCTGTTTTCATGCGTCCACAATGCACTGTTTATTTTGACCCCCTACCCTAGGAACATGCTGGGTTCTTCCCTTGTATTTTTTTTTCCAAAGAAGAAGGCAAGACTATGATGACAGGGCATTTTCTATTTCTCCTTCTCCAAAGTCAGCTATGTCTAAGCCTTCAGGAAGGGTTTAGAACCACCTCTGGATTTAGCACCTTAAATCTCTCTTTGAGTTTGGTTGTTTTTATTGATTTTGAAGTACAGAAACTGGGACTCCTTGGTGACACAAGGGGTTGAGCGCTGCACTGTAGGGTTTCCTTAGCCACTGCAGTGCAAGTTCCATCCCTGACCAGGGAGGGGGTCCACATGGCACAGCAGACCTCTCTGCCTTGCTCGCTGTTCCCCTCAGCAATGTATTTCAGTCGATCTTCCTGTTGTGCTCCCTACTCTGTCTCTGGTGAATCTTCTTACTCCCTGCACCTCTGGCCTGTATCTTATCTTGTATGCATAAATAATAAAATCTTTAAAATAAAAAAGTACAGAAACTTACTTGGGACACCAACATCCCATTTCCAGATTCCCATAAAGGTTTAACATATTTGAAAATTATTATCATGATGACAGAATATTGGATGCCATGATGAATTAGGAAGTACAGGGGCTAATTTATACTGTAGAGGGATTTTTTAAAAGAATTACTATCATGACTGTTGCTACCAAAATTCCTTCTGTGAAAAGAATTCACTGCTAAGTTCCATGAGGAAAGGGGCTATCTGTGTCTCTTTTAGTCCTCTTGCAATATCAGTATCTAACTAGTGAGGGCACATAATAGATATTCAATAAATACTTGTTGAAAAACATGAGTGTATAAAAATATACTGATGGCACATTTCGCTACACTAAATGCAATATTTAGAAGGCAGAACAAAGAAAGGCTGGTTATACTGAAGAAAATGAAAGAAACTAGCCCATAACTGAGGACAGAAAAGGAAGGGTGAAGGGGCTGAACGATGTTTTAGAAGGCAGGAGCAAGACTTATAAACTCATGGGTACATTCAATTTTAAGCTGTGTATCAGAAGTATAAATTTCTTTCATCTTTCCACCCTTACATAAAGTCTACTATGTTCACTAGTGAGGGCTTTTTGTTGTTTTACTGACTTTGTGGCAAGTAGTGAAAAGTGTTGCATCTCATGGATGAATAATGTCTAAATGAGCAAGGACTGTATCTGTGGATGGTCAGGTGATCCATAAACTATTTCACTGGAAACAGGAATCAAAAGCCACAGGTGCTACTTCCCCTTTTTTCCTCAACCCAAAGTCCAGGACAATTTGGATAGTGTGGCGTGAACTCCATATAAAAAGGATGGGTTTTATTTTAATTATGATAGGAAATTATGTGGAGCTATCTTCTTCACTGGTGATATTACTCCAATCTTGTTTTTTCTTACAACTCTTCCAACTTTTGTACCTTTCCCACTCCTTAAAATTAATTCCTTGAATAATTTTCATGATCATGAAAAATGAGAGCTAGGTTCTGCAGAGAAAATAACAAGCAGCAACAAAATGAGACATTTGTCTAATTATTCCCCTACCTCGGAGACATGTAGGTCAGGAATTATCATCTCTAAAATCTAGTGTTTCTCTTTTAAGGCCCAATTTAGTATAGGTAACATAGCTTCTGAAAAGTGATTATTATCTTGAATCTAAAGTAATAACTTATAAATACATTAAGAAACTAAGACAGGGGCCTCCCAGGTGGCACAATGGGTTAAGCAACGCACTATGAAGCAAACTGCAGTATGAGTTCAATCCCTGCCTGCCGGGGAGGGGACCCACATGGCGCAGCAGACCTCTCCTGCCTCGCCCACTGCTCCCCTCAGCAGTGAGTTTCGGTCAATCTGCCTGTTCTGCTCCCCACTCTGTCTCTGGTGAATCTTCTCACCCCCTCCACACCTCTGACCTGTACCCCAGTGCTTGTATGCATAAACAAACAAATCTTTGAAAAGAAAGAAAGACAGAAAGAAACTATGACAAAATCTAAAACTCCACTTGAGATTTGTTGAAGAAAAAAAATCATGTCAATGAACCATCTCTATCTCTAACCATCTCAACAAGCATGATGAATTACTGGTTTAAAACAATAATTCTCTCTCCACTGGTGTCCATTATGATAGCTCTTTATTTTAAACTTTTAAAAATGAATTTGATTAAATTTCAACTTGTAGGAAACTTGGATACCAAGACAATTTAAGGTTAATGTTCTTTGAAATTATTTCAGGCTTTTCTCCAAATTCTCCAAATATTTTTCCTAGAACAATATTCTGAGAAACAAATGGGAAGGGCAGATGCTTAGCATTTGCAGATGTCACTGGCATTTTTACAATCTACAATTGTTCCTATTTGTGAATGATCCTGGGGGGTCACTATGACATGTAGGAATTTATCATTTTGAACCTCACCTTAGTAGGGTTTTGTCATTCTCTATGATACTCAGTGGATTTCCATAACTGATGAACTCTCACTCTATGAAAAATGACCAATGAATTTTATTGAAAATGAAAAGGTGATTACCTCATGATGTAAAGGATGTGACTTTTGTTATAAGTATGGTTCTAGAAGAACCTGAATTCCCCAAAGTTAGGAAAAGTAATGCTTTCAAATATTTAGAAGTTGTGTGCTGATGCCAAGTAAAATAAATTGATTCAGGAAGAATAATTTTCATTACCAGTACTTAGCTCATGCTTTGATATATAAACATAGTATAGAAATAACATTATCTTCAGATTCTATTTCCCACTCACTCACTAGCCAGCCGTACACATTTGTGATACTTCACCACTGTGGTCTATGACATCATTATCATGATTAAAGTGGCTGGCATATATTGAGTCCTCACTATGAGTTAGGCACTTTGTTAATCTCTTTACCTGGATTATCTCATTGAATGCTTACAACATCCTGACACAGCAGACACAGCAACAGACACTACTGTCTGCACAGTACCATCTCAATGCTACTGAATGCTTATCATGGGGATATTATGCAAAGTGCTTTACATGTATCATCTCATTTTCCTCATAATGATGATCTGAGTACTATTAAACCTTTACTTAACAGATAGGAAGGTGAGTTTTAACAAAGTTCATTCATTCATCTTTGATGACAGAGCTAATAAGGAGGATTTTGAAATCAAAAATTGACTCAGGAGCTCAGTAGCTTAACCACTAGGCTCTATTGGGTATATAAATAATACAGGTAATATTGACATCTGCATACAGATGTTGAGTTCCTTGTATTTATATAAGTGTTGCAATATGCATTATGCAACATTATGTCATACAGATGGTATTTCCTATTGGCTGGTCAGCTCTTTGAGTCATGTCCTTCATACCAACTTTCGTGGAACCAGACTCATGTTGCTGCCTGTGTGTAGTCAATAGCAAATGGTCAAAGACCAAGTGATCAGGATTCAGGAAGTAGAAATACTGACTGTGAAGTCAGGTTTTATCACTGTACTGCTTTACATGACCCATAAGGAATCAAACCTGTGCCTTGGGTGCAATAGCACTATATTTTGTGGAAAGAAAACAATTGCCCTCATCAAATCCTAAATGTTATCTTGGGCAATTTCGCTTTTTGTGCCCTAGCAAACAGATGTAAGAGTCTGTTTCTAACAATTGAGCAAAAAAAGTTCTTTTAGTCATTCTTAGCTTTCAAATTGAAAGAAATAGAAAATACTGTTCAAAAATTAAGAATGATGTAAGAAAAAGTACTTCATAATACTAACACACACACACACAGCCACCACCAGCAGAAAAGCAGACACAAAAATGACCATTGATGTGTCTCTAAGGAGAGCTGAGTGGGAGATTTGGTGATAATTCATTTTCATGCATTTTATTTAAGGGATCATGGGTCAGCATTTAGACTTTTCATAGAAGACACAGAAGCAAATACACTCTCTCAGATTGATTGTAAATCTGAGGAGCAGTTGTATCCAAATTATAGTTATTAATGTTATTTCTGTCTCTGGAGAAATGATACATTATATTCAAGTCCATTACTTAGCAGAGTTATTATACATTCAGGAACTTAATTTAGGGACAGTTTCAATTTTCTTTGGAAGAGAAAAGGCAAACTAATCTTTTGGCTGAAACATGACTATTTTGGGATCTAGTCAGCTATCTTCTTGAGAGAGAATGGTCAAGTGTCACCCTGTCCTCTATGGGTGGTGCAGATGAAAAGAGAAGGCTTAGCAGGGATTTTTTTTTCTGTTTCATAATGATATTTTTCCTTTATCTAACATCTACTAAAAATAACATTTGAATGAAGGAATTGGGTCACCTGGTGACATTTTTGGTAGTAGCAGTACATTGGGGGAAAGCCTTTATGTTTCATGCACAATTGCACAAGTTCAGTGTCAAGCTTGCAGATGGCGTTTCCGAAGAAAGCTATGGAAATTCCTCATTTGGAGCTCTTCTGAACAAGGAGAGAGGCCTATATTTCTGGGACAATTTGGGGGCACTTCCTCATGAAGGCAAGGGCTGAAGGGGGTTAGTAAAACTTTAGTCTTCCTTCAATCCTGCAATTCTGCATATTTTTCTGTGTGATATAATCGGTCTAAGAAGTAAGAAAATTACTCAATCACTTTATCTTTCCTAATATATTTGTCTCATCTTCTGAGTATAGAAAATACAAGCCACTGATTATTTTAGTGTCAGGTGGCTGAAGTGAAATTTGACACTTTAAAAAAAGAAGACATTTGTATCCTAATTCCTGATTCCAGGACTTCCAGGAGACTGGGCATGTAGTAAGAGTAGTCTGCAATCTCTTGTAGCCTCTCTGCCATGTCTTCTACCACTTTCACCCTCACTCAGTCAGCCCAGGTGCACAGAGGTCTGACTGATACCTGGACATGTCATGTACAGGCTTGTCTTTGCATTCACTGTACACCTGGCCTACAATGCTTCCTCCATATCTGTCAAACTATCTCCCCCACCCCAAAGGTGCCTACTCATATGTCACCTGTCAGTAGGACTTCTTTCATTTTCTCTGTCTGCATCCTATTTCCCACATTCTTTCACTGCACTTACCAGCATTTGGTATAGTATATATTCATTTATTGTTTAGTTTCTTTTTGCCTCTCTAGAATGTGAACCTCATAGGAGCAATGACTTTATTGTGTTCGTTGCTAGATCCTTAGGATTAAAAATAAATACTGATTGAGCAAATGAATGGATGTCTTTTGGTTACTACTCCTCTGGTTGACAGGAACAGACATTTACACAAGCACTCTCAAGCAAAGGGGATTTACCTTAGTAGGAAGGAATCTTAAAAAATTCAAAAATAGATAGGATTCTTGGTAGGGACAGGCATCATGGAGGCAAGAACTGGAGGGAATTGACAGAATTTGAATGATACGGCCAAGATCTTGACTATTATTCCATCATAATCACATTTTACCTTCTTTTGGTTCTCAATTTCTCTTAAGTTCAACTTGAATCATATCATATCACATCTCCAGCTCTGTTTACCACTTCATCTCTATCAGCTCTCTCAGTCTCATTTTAACCACAGAGGAGTCTGGTGACCTCAGATCATCTTTCCAAGTCAGGTTAATGGTTCCTAAGTCCCTAGCTTCTGAATTAGAGAGCCAGGGCCCTCCCAGGGTCTGATGATGTGGCATAGGTAGGTCTGGACCCCATTCTAAAAGAGTCCCTCAAAGGGCAACTTCTAAAAAGATCAGGCTATTGATTTCTCAAATACTGTTCCTCCTCCTTGTCCAAGAATCTCCTTTTTTTTCTACATAACCCTTTAAAGGCAATGGCAGTTGATGGCACCTTTTTTTATGTGTTTGACTGATATTTTTCACAATTCATTTCACTTCTAATGTCTTAGAATTATGATATGTTAATTTGAAGACTTATAATTAATGTGGTATCAAACCATAAGCATTCTTTCTTTCTTAAGCATCAAAATTGCAGGAAGACCTGACAAGTACAGCTGGTATGGCAGGTCCTGTACCATTCCTGGGCATGCAGAGATACAATGAACCAGAAATGCTATATCTTTTACCCGTTTTGGGCTTACTGTTTGGGCATGAGATAGCTAAATCAGAGCATGATGGGAGACAATAGTTTTGTTCAGCTCAGGGGCTGGAAGCTAAGGTTCTTGAAAGTGTGTAATTAATCCCTTGTGTGTCCTCTTTAAGGCTTCTCCTCAAGTCCAGGATTTGTTATCCTTCTGGTCTCAAGATTTTGGTATTGAGAACCCCAAGTACGCCTTGATAAAACATGGCCCCAGTGATGTTCCTGGTTGCCCTCATCATTCTATTGCAAGCGGACACTAGGAATGATGGGGAAATGAGCCACATAAAAGACAGTGAATTAGTTCAGCAGGCCCAGGCCTATCACCACTACTCTGTGGCCCTCAGCAAGTAACAGTCCCATGGGCCTTAGATTTCTCATCTCTAACTCTCATTTATAAGGACTGAAATCTAACTGACATGTCATATGTGGACAATTCCTAGGTTTAAACTGATCAAGTAAGAGTCTCTATTTTTTTACAGCAGGGGTCGACAGCTATAGTCCAAGATGCTTGCAGCCTCTTTTTTAATGACCCATGAGTTAAGACTGGGGTTTACATTATTTAATGGTTGCCAAAAAGAAAAAAAAAATATACCAAAGTCAAATAATATTTCATGACATGAAAATGATATAAAATTTAGATTTCAGTGTCCATAAATAAAGTTTCATTGGAATACGGCCATGCTTGGCCATTTAAGTATGTGTATGGCAGCGTTCCCATTCTAATGGCAGAGTGGTTGTGACAGAGACTGCATGAGCCACAAAACTTAAACTTCACTTTCTGGTCCTTTGTAGAAAAGGACCCATTTTAGCACAATATGGAAGATAAAAGTAACTGGTGGGTCAAAAATGCCTAGGTTCAAATCATAGCTTACCCTTAACTAGTTGTGTGACCTTGGAAATTTAATAATTCTGAGCTCCACCTTCTTTATCTGTAAAAGAGAGAATGAGATCATTGCAAGGCACTATGCAGAGATGGCAGCCTGGCTGATCAAACCAACACATGATGGCAAGTCTCCTGCCCTCAGCATCCAGCATAGTGACCCACACATAACAGGAGCTAAATGTTTTTGTGGGATAAATACATGAGTGGATTACAGAGAATAAGTTAATATTATTTTTGGCATATCACCAAAAATAAGCTGGACAAGCTGGAAGTCCAGGACCAAGCAGAGCCAGACCAGCCACTAATTGCTGTCATTCCTACTACTGCTGTCTCCGTTCCCACTGGGCTAAGTGACCACAACAGTTGCTCTCATTAGGTACTTTTGCTCCAATCCAGGTTTATCAGAGCACTTACTCCTAGAATTAGAGGTCACTGCTGATTCACCCACCCACCCAAAGGGAATCTTTTGGTTTTACCTTTAAACTATATCTAGAATCCTCCCCTTTTCTCCTCTGTTCCTATTGTTCTAGCCTGAGCTACTGTCATCTCTCACCTTGATTATTGTTACAGCCTCCTAACTGGTCTCTTTGCCTCCTTTATCCACCTACACTCTGTTCTTAGAACAGCAGCCACTATAATCCTTTTAAAAGGTCACATCATGTTACTCCTCTGCTCAAACTGTCCAACTCTTGCAGAGTATAAGTCAAAGTCCTTACAATGGCAGGACTCTATTTGCTCTGTCCCACCCTACATTACCTTTGACCTCCCCTCTTATTATATTGTTCAGGCCTTTTTATTGTCTTTAAATGCATGAGCAGGCTCCCACCTGAGGGCCTTTGTCCAGATATCCTTGTAGCAAATTCCCTCACCTTCTTCAAGACTCTTTCCTCAGATTTCACTTTTCAGTGAAGTCTTGTCCAAGTTAATGAATACTTGTTAACATCAGAACATCCCTCACCTTTTTCTACTGAAATGTAAGCTCTGTGAAGGCTAGCATTTTTTTGTGAGGGGGTTTTGTTTCGTTTTTGTTCAGTGACATATCTAAGCATCTAGAACAGTGCTTGACTCATAGTAGCTACTCAGTAAGATGGGTTGATTGAACCAATTAATAATCTAATATTTTACAATATTTTACAATCCAATAGCATTTCTACCAGTCTCACAATCTCTCATGAAACCTCCCAAGAATCTGATCAGTTCTTGAGATCTCTTTGTCTGTATCTTGAAATCTGTAAAGGAAAATGCCCTCTCCCCCAGAGGAATCTAGCAGTGTTGGTCAAGCCACACCCTAACTTCAGTTGAACCCTCTGAGCAAGGAATGACCTCACTGAGGAAGGATCATCCAGCATTAGCTTATTCAAAATCTTTTGCTTTTTCTATTCTCTTGCTTAGTTTTTGCAACTGCATTATTGATATTAATTTGAACAAAGGGATGGTGGGAGACAAACCTGAATAGCACTGTTTTCCTACCTGGTGGAAAAGAACTGACAAGAAAAAGAGCTTGAAATATTGACAAGAATTAGGGTAGAGTATGTGTATTGAGTTACCTCAATTACCTCAGATAATGACGAGATTATATCAACACCTCTGGAGAGAATGGAAGGAGAACATGTAAAGGCTGCAAGCCTCAAATTCACTATCCTGCCCGCACACCACAGGCACATCCTGTGGTCTATCAAGTCCCAAAAAAGGAAGTTGTTATTCACAGATACCCATTTCCCAGTTGCCATGTCATTAGGAACCCTTTCAGTATTCACAGGAAACGACCCCATGGCTCCAATCCTCAGGCCCATGTTCCAGGAGAGATGACTATGGTCAAAGGCACCATAAAGTTTAAGTACATATGAATCATAGGTAATGATGAATAACAACATAGTAAAAGTTGCAAGACTTGTTTCACAGAGACGAGATTTATACCCAAAGATACTGGCAGTGAAGCTTCTCTCTACCCTTGTAAGACCTCAGGATACTTAGCAATAAACAAGGAAAGGAAATGACCTGAAGAATTTATTGAGGACAGTCCTTGACTAGCCACAGCCAGGGGCACTCCTGGTTTTGGCTCTCAGCATGAAACATGACTTCTTTTTTTGCCTTCTCAAGTTTGTATTTTTTTTTTTAAAGATTTGTTTATTTATGCATATAAGAACTGGGGTACAGACCAGAGGTGTGTGTGTGGGGTGAGAAGCCTCACCAGAGACAGAATGGGGATTAGAACAGGCAGATTGAGATACACTGCTGAGGGGAGCAGCAGGAGAGACAGGAGAGAGGTCTGCTGCACCATGTGGGTCACCATCCTGACCTAGGATCAAAACCGTGCTGCAGTGGCTGCTGATACTTCACAGTGCAGTGTTTAACCCCTTGTGCCACCAGGGAGGGCCCCCAAGTTTGGATATTAAGAGGTGAAGAAAGAAAGATTCTTACAGCACAGCAAGAGTTTAGATCACATTTCTCTTTAGAATCTGGAGGTTTGAGGTTACGTTTCAACTTTTAAATATAATGCTCTGTAACTCTTAAATATATAAATGTGAATGTAAAACAGGCATTTATACTTTTTTCTAACTATCAATTTTGTGGGTGTGATTCTTTTTTTTTTTTAAAGAAATGACACTCTTGTTTCTCCCTGCTCTTGCTTAATCAGAACAGAAGGAATAAAACAGGTGAAATCTGCATGCTTTACAATGACTACTGGGCAGTGTCACCTTTTGGCCTGGGCCAGTCTATTTACAAAGCTGATGTAAGATGTACAGTGAACAAACCGTACCCCTGCCCTGATGAATATTTTCTGAGTGAAGTTTGACTGGCTTTAAAATTCTTCACAAATTCAAAAGTAAAAGGCATTAGGTTGCTAAATGGCCTGGATCAAGTTTCCATAGTAGCTTGGTTAGACAACAGACCTTTTTGCAAGAGTTATGCAGATCTTGTCGATAATGCCGGTGCAAAAACAAGAAAGCCAACAATGGGGTCTTGTTCATTTTAAGCTGAGTCATTAAAATTATGCACTAATACCATCCTCAGAGAAAGACCTGATTGGTTAAACAACAGCCAGTAAACTTGAAAGGAATTTTCAAAAGGAAGTGTTAGCCTGCGTATTCTGAAATGCATTCAAAGCAATGAGACTGAAGAAAAATAATTTGACATTGCACTTCTCAACCTCATAAAACATTTCTAAAACTAACTCATTATCATAATTTACAGCAGGAGCTAGTCTCTTAAGCGTCAATGGACAGTCTGTCTGACATCATAGTCCCATTTGTATGAATCATTTTTTTTGAAAGGCAATTTTGCCAGACCATTAAAAAATAAAACAATTAATTACTTTTATGATAGTTAAGTTGGTTGCCTTCTGGCCCCTAGTTTTTCTCTTCACAGGGAACATTATCACTCATGCAGTCTTGCCTGACATTTCTGCCAATGCATGCCAGAATGCTTGCTGCTTGCACGTTAACACCAGTCATCCAAAACATGCAGAATGAGGCCCTTATTTCATTAGCCATGGCAAACTTAATACTCCTCCTCTCTCTATTGCTTACAGCTCCGCCTTCTACTCCAGGATCCCTTCCCAGCAAAGTAATTATTCAATTCTGACCTGCACTGCCATTATACCAAATGTCACCATTTATCCCAACAAGTAGGAAAGCATTAGTTAAGGACAGAGTTGTTTTCAACAGGGCTCTCTCAAAAGGGCCCGTGGCAAGGCTGTGTTGATGCAAAGTAAAGGACTAGGAAATGACTGCTTTTGAATCTCTTCTTATCACCATCTACCTTCAAGGGAAAGTCAGATGCCATCTAAGTCAAAGTGAGACTAGTTTTTATTTCTCTACTCCCCTTCCCCACTACTCACTTCTCAATATCCTTCTCAATTACAGAAAAAGAAGAAAGCCACTTTTCTTTTTAGATCTCTATTGCTCATTGTCATTATTGTGGTAACAATAATTGCTGGGTGGATTTGCAATCTCTGGTATTTCACCACAATGAAGATATTAAGTCCATTTATGAACATGACCTCATTTATTCCTATAATGATACACTGATACATACAAGGAATCAAGATCTTAGATGTGCATTCTCTTTCTAGGCAAGGAGAGTGAGGCAAGATGCTGGAGCACCCCAAAGGAATGAACTAAGTTGAAATGGAAACCTAAAGTTCTGATCTTCATTTAGTGCCAATGCTATCCTAAATGAACCTACATTTTTTCAGGTACAAAATAAACACCTGAGGATCAGCCAGCTTGCAGTGAAAATAAAAATAATTCTGTAGAGTTTCAATAGCTTTTCTGTAAGTTTTAACCGTAGCTCTTTGCCTGGATTAGAGCATATAAAACCAAGTAAGATAAGGCAGAAGATATTGAAACTTTGAGACTTCACAAGAACTAGACAGTTCATCCTTAAACACAGGAAGCAAATGAAGAAACCATTAGTGACCAAAGGCAAAAGAGTGCAAAGAAAAAGCTAATGGTTTATTTTTAAAGATTGCAAAATATGGACTACAAAGGGGAATTTTGAGGGATTAACTCCATTCAAATATGTTTCCCTTTGAGAGCAACTTTAAAGTTTCATCTTCTCCATGAAGCCTTCTTAGACTACCTTAGCCCGGAGTAATTTCTATTTTGGCTGTACTTAAAAAACTTCTTATCTAAATCACAGTTTAAGTTAAAGTATATGACATTATCCTGTGGGGGATACAACCAGTAAAAAGGGAGTTACTGAAAGGACACAGTGTAGACTATTAGAGAAATTAAACATTAGAAGCATAAAGAGTGCTTAGTTGGAAAATTGTCAGGTAGGAATCAATTTCTTCTTAGCCTCCAGGATATGTCTATTTCTCTCTCATGCATCTACTGTAGTATCTCTGCAGACTGCTCAATCATGGCTCTTGTTCCTCCAGATCTACAACTTGATCATGACTTTGTCTTGCTCTTGTGTTCACTCCATTGCCAAGTCTACATGACTTTACTTGCTAAATATGCAAAACCATCTTACTGCAATCTTTGAGTCTCTTACTTTAAATTCTTAGAGGGAAAGTCTGGTACTCTTTGGATTAGGTGTCCAATCCTGGTCCAGCTCCTGTTACTTGAGTGTGGGGGAGGGACCACCTTTGATGCAGAGGTGCCTCTATAGATAGAAGGGGAAGTTTAGTAGGGCTTGTCTCATCTGTTTGTTCCAACCAGTCTTAGCATGTAATCTTATTCTGTCTTGCCTTCATACTTAATTTATTCTGTATGTGTGACTTGTCTTCCTTAGTACTGCAAAAGTTACTTGACATTAAGGCTCTGCTTTATTTTATTTCTACCTCTTTCAGGAACTTGTACATGGCTTACTAAAAAAATGTTGGTTGAACTGATTTTATCCTTCTTTGGAAAATAGTAAGTAGAAAATATGAACACTTCTTAGCTATTTGATGAGTGAAATAATGGTGTTACATTTTGAATTGCAATATCTTTTAAAGATTCATTAACAAAGATAGCAAATAGCCATATTTTTTCTTTATAGCAACTTGGTTTTCTCATTGGCAAGAGTCACATATATGCATGTGATATTTACTATACCTCAAAATGGTCTTAAGATTATGTGTTCAGAGATTCAGTGTCTTTACTGGCTTGTATTTACTGAAATAAACTATAACAATGAACAAAATATATGAGACAACTTTTTCAGACAAAGAAAAACAGACAGCACAGGGCTATACTATTGAGAGAAGGAAAGCATAAGACCCTAAGTTGCCCCAGTTTTCTGCCTTTGGCACATTCTTGCCATAATACAGATAGAGTCAAAGCATAATGAGCAGATAAAGTAGAGATGACAGTTCTATGTTGCTAAAAACAGCTGCAATTTGTGAGATCATGTGCCAGGGAAGAACTTGTGCAGAAGGGAGATTCCAAAAGTCTGTGTGGAATCACTATGCATCCTTGGCAAGAGTGGAGCTGCCCTTGCACAGGGCAAGACTCCATGAGGCCTAGCAGAGATTGATCACTACCCGGCTAAGAGCTGAATGGTTAACACAAATGCTAATATCAGAGGTTGTGTAGTACTGGCAGATACTGGAGTTGGCAGAATTCAGTCAAGACTCAAGAAAGAGTGTGTCATAAGAATATAGTCCCTACTTTTAAAAATAAGAACCTTATGAGTAAGGACCACATCACAGTGTAAGGGCTACACTTAGGACTAAATTCAAAACTAAAGTAGACTTGCCCTAGCAAATAACAAAACTGAACCTGATTGAACCACTAAGGATCTATCATCAATTTAACTGCCTACAAGAACAAAATTCATCTTTCTTTAAACTCAACACTTGACACATAATCTAGAATTCCTATAATGTATCATCCATAATGTTCATATTACAATAAAAACTTACTAGGCAAGCAAAGAAACAGAAAAATATAACCCAAACCAAAGAAATAAAGAAAAAGAACCCAAGATGACCCAAATATTGGAATTATAAGACGAGTACTTTAAAGGAGCTATTATAAATATGTTAAAGAGCTTAAGGTAAAATATGGTGAAATTGAGTGTCCAGGTAAAAAAATAACAGCAGAGAAATGCAAAATATAGAAAATAACCAATCTAAAATAAAAAATTTAAGACTAAAAATTTATATGACATAAAAATTTTACAGATGAACTTAGTAACAGATTAGAAACAACAGATTAAAGGACTAGTAAACTTTAAGAAAAATAAATAGAATGTATCCAAACTGGATATGAGAGATAGTTTCTAAAAGATGAACAAACACCAATAATGTATGGGACAATCATGTGTCCTAACATACTAAACAGCATTCCATCGACCCCTCCCCCACCAAATAAAGTCAAGAAAGGAGGAACAAAAACATGATGCAACTAGGAGAAAAAATGTGATCATAGTATTAAAACTAATAATGATATTATCTGTAAGAGGGTAAATACTCAACTGAAAGAGTAAGATTAAAAAGTGACACCTAACTAAATATTGTCTCTAGGAGATTAATTTGAATTAGAAAGACAAAGACAGGCTTTTAATGAAAAGATGAAAAATGATTTACCCGGTAAATAGTAAGCATAAGAAAACTGCTACTATGATTTAGTAATCTAAGACAAAAAGTTTTACTGCAGATAAGAAAGAATATTTCCTAAAACAAAAAAGTGCAGATTCATTCAAGAAGACATAAAATATTCTAAATGTGTACATACTTAGTTACAGAGTCTCAAAATACATTAAGCAACAACTGGAAGAACTAGGAGGAGAAACTGACCACTGCAGTTGGAGATTTTAACACCATCCTCTCAGTAACTGATGGAACAAGTAGACTAAAAAAAATTAGAGTGGGTAAGAAAGATTTTAATAAAACTATTGACTAATTTGATAAAATTGCCACTTCAAAAACATTACATTAAACAACTGAGAATATACATTCTCTCAGAGAACAAACAGAAGGTTCACCAAAAAAGATCATATGATGAGTAATAAGCTCAATATATTTAAGAGATTGAAATCTTACAGAGCATTACAACTACAATGGAATTAAATTAGAAACTTATAAAAGAATATGTGAAAATGTTTAAATATTTTGAATACATGTTAAAATAACCCACAGGTTAAAGAAGAAATCACAAAGAAAAATAAGAATACATTCTGAACTGAATGATAATGATATACAACATACAACATTTGTATGATGCAGTTAATAGCAGTACTTAAATTTACAGCTTCGTATGTTTACACTAGGAAAGAATGATTTAAATACAAAGAGCTTGAGTTTCACCTTATTAAGCTAGAAAAAGAAGTTAAAATTAAACCTAAAGTGAGAAAGAAAAAACAAGAAAGATAGCAGGAATCAAAGAAATAGAAAACAAAGAAACAATGGGGAAAAATAATAAAGCCAAATTTGGTTCTTCAAAAAGTTTAATAAAATTTATAAGACTCTAGTATGACTGATCAAGAAAAAAGGGAGAAAATATAAATTTCTCACAAGAATGAAAGATGATGTCACTATATACATCCTACATTCATTGAAATAATTATCAGGTAATATTACAATAAACTCACAATTTAAAAGTACTGGAAAAATCCCCAGAAAAAATCAAAATGAAAATAAAAAGAGGACATTTGAGTACTCTAGGTGTATTAAAGAAATCGAATATGCAATTTAAAACTTCCCCACAAAGGAAAACCCTGATTCAGATATTTTTTTATAGTGAATTCTCTTAGACATTTAAGGATGAAATATTATCACCATCAAGGACATGAAATATGCAAGGTCAGTGACCTAATCCCCACCACATCCCCATTCAACTTGCCTATTTGGTTTGTGCAGAAATCAAGTGGATCTTAGACAATGACAATTGATTACTGTAAGCTTAACAAGGTGCCAACTCCAATTACAGCTGCTGTTCCATAAAGTGGTGTAGTTTCATTGTTTGAGAAAATTAACACTTCCCCTGGTACCTAATATGCGGCTATCGATTTAGTAAGTGCCTTTTTCTCAAAACCTGTTAGTGAAAAACCACCAGAAGCTTTCTAGCTGGCAAAACCAGCAACACACGTTCACTGTCCTACCTCAAGAGTATATCAGCTCTCTAGCCCAATGCCACAATTTAGTTCATAGCAACCCTGACCACCTTTACCTTGCAGAAGACATCACACTTGTCTTACTGTAGGCTACCAAATTACTATGTAATCTTAGGACCCATCATGAACTGGGTGTTGTCTGACTCACCACACCATGATATAGGACATGCACAGAAACACTACATTATCAAATGGAAGTGCTATATAATAAGACTGGTCTTCACTAGGGCTTGAAGGCACAAGTAAATTATATGAAGAAGAGGTCCAAATGTCAATGGTATCCACATCAGCTACTACCTTTTCTCTCCCAGTTCATACATATAGTCTGATGGGGAATTCCCTACAATAAGTTGACTGAGGAAGAGAAGGTTTATGCCTAGTTTACAGCTGGGTCAATATCATATATAGACCCTACCCTAAAGTGGACAGTTGCTATGCTGAAATTCCTTTCTTGGTGATATCCCTAAAGGACAGTGGTGAAGGGATATCATCTCAGAGGGCAGAACTTCAAGCAGTACACTTTGCCATTCTATGTGCTTGGGAGGAAAATAGTGAGTAGTATGGGTCTATACTGACTTAGGCACTGGGGTCAAAGGTTTGACTAGATGGGTGCAGATATGAAAGTAACATAAATGGAAAATTGTTGATAAGGAAGTCTGAGGAAAAAGTATGTGAATAGGTTTCTCTGAGTGGGAAAAGAAAATGAAGATCTTTGTGTCCCATGTGACTGCTTACAACAGAGGAGGATTTTAATAATCAACTGAATAGGATAAATTTTTCTGTAGAGATATGTCAATTTATTTTTCCAGTCCACTCTTGCCATTTCCCATAGGTCTCATGAATCAAGTGGCTATGCTAACAGTGAAGAAGATTATATGTGGGATCGGCAACAGAAAATTCTATTTACAGTGGTCAACATGGATAAAGCTTCTGTTGAGTACCCAATCTGCCAGCAACAGAGGCCAATTACCATGTCGATCAGTCAGTCACCTGGTGACAAGTTGATTATACTGAACTAATTTCATCATGGAAGGGATAGTGCTTTGTTCTTGTTGGAATAAATATTTTGGACATGGATTTTCTTTTCCTGTATGCAATGCTTCTGACTAAATTATCATTCATGGATTATCAAAATGCATTACCCATAATAATGGCATTCTACACAGCATTGTTTCCAGTCAAGGAACTCATTTTACTGCAATGAAAAGTGAACTATGTGGCAATGAACTTGTCCCATGTTCATGGATTTCACTGTGCACCTCATCATACTGAAGTGGCTACCTGGCCTTTTGAAAATTTAGTCTCATTGCCAGCTAGGTGGCAATCCCTTGCAGGACTGCGGCAATGCCTTCCAAGAGGCTGAATATGCTCTAAATCAGTATATAGCCTATTGCTTCTGAGATCCGAATTCAAGAATCTAAGAATTGAGGGGTGGAAATAGCAGCAGCATCATTCACTATCACCTCTAATGATCCACAGTAAATTTTTTGTTTTCCATTTCTGTGACCTCATGCTTTGCTGATCTAGTAATCTGAGTTCCAAAAAAAGGAATGCATCCACCAGGAGATAGAAGATTCCATTGAACTAGAAGTTATGACTGACCTCCAACCACTTTTAGCTCATTATGCCTCTGCATCAAAGGCTAAGATGATGGTTAATATACTGGTGAGGGTTATTGATTATGATTGCCAAGGGAAATTAGGCTATTACTACACAATGGCATAGGAAGAGTATATCTGTAATACAGGAATCCCTTAAGGTCTCTTAGTACTACCATAGCCTGTGATGAAATCCAATGTAGACAGAACTGTAATAACCCAATTTAAGTTGAACTGATTGATATTGGGCAGTCACGACCTTTAGGAATTTTGGTTTGGGTCACCCTAAAAGATAAATAACCTCAATCAACTGAGGTGCTCACTGCAGACAAGAGGAATATGGGCCTTATAATGGAAGAAAATAGCTGCAAATACCAGCTATGACCATGTGAGCAGTTACAGAAATGGGGATTGTAATTGTTGTGTTTCATGTTTACCTTGTTATAAACATATGTAAGTATCTATATATTTGATATTTTGAAATTTTTGTTTTCTTCTCTCAGCCCCATATCATGTAACATAAAGATATGTTAATAATAGTTATTCTGATAACTTTGTATCAGAATATTTAAGTTATAGGGTATCAAGGAGAAGAGTGAACATCATCCAAGACATTTGCTTTCTCTTCTGCAGAATGGGTCAGTGCATTTTTGGTTATATTCAGGATAATTGCATCATGTTAGGCAGAGGCTTTGCTGTTGTCTGCATTTAGATATTAAATATAGTGTAAGGGGATGTTTATGGCTGCCAGGCTGACAAGGCATAGACCATCCTGTCCAGTTTTACCTTATTTCTATGGGGGCAATAGTTCCTAGTTATTCAATCAAATACTAATCCAGAGATTGCTCTGAAAGTTTTTTTTTTTTTTTGCTTGTTTTGTAGATGTGACTAACATCTACAGTCAGCTGCCTTTCAGTAGTAGAAATTATCCTCAATAATCAGGTTGGGCTGACCCAATTAACTGAAAGACCTTAAGAGCAAAACTAAAGTTTCCCTGAAGAAGAAAATTTTCTGCCTGTAGGAGTTTGGTTCATATTCAAATGTTTCCAACCTGTGCCTCTTGATATCTTATCCTATATATTTTGGATTGACCTCCAAGCCAGCACACACAAATATGTAAGCCAAAACTTTGTAATATAGTCATCTATCTATCTATCTATCTATCTATCTATCTATCTATCTATCTATCTATCTATCTATCTATCTATCTATCTATCGACCCACCCATCCACACAGACATATACTTATGCTTATCTGTTTTTCTGGTGAAACACTGATGGATACATATAAGGGACCAGAATAACCTCTATACCAATATTTGACAATACATGCAGGAAAAGAAAATTATAGTCATAAATATGGATATAAGAATTCTTAATAAAATACTAACATATCAAATGAAGCAATACAAAAAGGGATAATACATCATGAACGGAATAAACAATAGGGAATATTTGAAAAGCAATTGCTGAAATTTATCACTTTAACACTATAAAAAAAGTCAAACCACCATCTAAACATAGCAGCAAAAATATTTGACATTCCACATTCATGGTAAAAAAAATCTCAGTACATGAGAATATGATAAAGAGCATCTATAAAAGCCAATAACTTAAGAATAGAGACAAGACCCAAGGGTCTACTTTTACTACCTCTAATCATCATTGAACATAGAAGTCATAACCAGTGTAATAAAGCAAGACAAGGAAATAAAAAGTTTAAAAGATTTGAAAGAGAAAGTAAAACCACTTTTATTTACAGACTGATCTGATTACTTATGTTGAATGGTAACTCTAATACTTCTAGTTTATAATCTTGGGCTACTTGCTTAGTGCAACAAGCCTTACTGTCCTCATCTATAAGATGGTGACACCAACCTATAAAAATGGGATGAAATGATACATGTGAAGCATTTAAAGACACGTGAGGCTCATAAGATCTTAGTGTTGATAATGGCAGTGGTAGTGGTGGTAACTTAAGCAATGCGGGACTTTACCCAGATTTTTTACTTCTCTATACTTCACTTTTCTCATCTGTTAAATAGTGGTGTTAATATTGCCTGTAAGAATTGCATGTAAAATGATATGAACAATGCCCAACACAAAGAAAGTGTCAATAAATGTCACTTACTTTTATTAAATCATTTTATATGCCACACTCAGAATAATCTCATATCTTTAAGTTGTTCTTATAGAAACCACCTTAATAGAAATGATTTGGGATTCAGTCTTCTTGGTGAGAAACACAGTGAAGCTTCTCTGGAACCCTGAAGTGATTTGTAGTCAACGAACTTTAGTAAGATTCAATAAGCAGTTATTGAATACCTACTTTGTATCAATCACATTTGTATACTTTTAATCTTCTTTAATCTTTAAATCAACTTTGGGGTAGGCACTACCCTCAGGCCCATTTCATGAAAAACTGAGATACAGAAAGATTAAATAATTTTCTTCAAGTCCCACTGCTGATAACTGATAGAGTTAAAATATTTCAAGGCCTCCAAGTCCAAGCATTTCCATTGCCTCTTAGTCATGCACAACACAAATAGCTCCCAACTAACCTCTCCAGATTGTGTTTATTCTTTGTGTACAGATAAAATTAGTTAGTCATGAGCATTTATTCTAAATGTCCAAATTAACACTGTAAGTGTGTGTCAAACGAATCCAAACTGTTGTGGGGGGGGGGGTGAGTGTGGAAGGGGGAGGGATGAGGGAGGGAGATCTCTCTCCAACCCATTCCAAGTGTTTTGGATCAACACCAGCATTTCTGCTCAACTTTCTAGCCTCTATACTATGAGGAAGAGAAATCAGGCATATAGTAAATGGAGTCTCACCAAATGCTATGACCAATTCTTGCCAGGAAGTAAAAGAAGTAGCTAAAAACGTAACCTATGCTGGATTCTTGCACAAAGTCAGCCTTCATTACATATTGGTCTAGAAGAAATATTTCATTAACTACACTCTTGCTGTAGATTTTATCTAGTTGCCATAGAAACTTTGGAAGAAAAGCTTGTTTTTAACCCTTGGACTAGGTTTGCCACCCAGCTTTATAGCTCTATTTAAAGAGCCCCTTTTTATTTTAAATTCTTTCCCTTCTGCTTGCCTATTTTCCCCTCCTGTGAGACAACTGGACAGGACCTGTTCATGACCTTTAAATTGCCACTTATTGTAATTTCGAAGGCACAGTTCCTGAGGTAGATGGCAACAGCAACAGTGCTTTTCTGTACTTAACTGTAAGATGGGTTCCAGTTACAACAGAAAAAAAATTTTTGAGCTGGTTTCACTTCAACAGATATAAAAATGAACTGTCTTGTTTCTATTACCTCTGCCAAATAAGCTTCCCCACCTAACCCACATCTTTACAGGCTTCACAAGACCCTCCCCAGACAGCCTCCAAATTGAAAGTGTCTGGTTTCTCAATGCCCTGAATTCTCTATCCTCCCACAGGCCCCCTCCTCACTGCTCTTGGAGTTTCCAAATGCACCACCAGGGCTGTGCTTTCCTGCACAGCTTCCTTTTCCCAAGGGATGCATAAGTGCATCTCAGGGCAAAAATCTATGCTCAGTTTATAGCCAGTGGGCTCCCAGGATGTGAACTCTCCTGTCTCTCTCCAACACTGGATGACATCTTTCCTGCCTGGGAGTTTATTTGACACATATGGAAATTATCATCTGGTTATGATTAGTTTTGTTCCATAGAAGAGGTGGGTGTTGGACAAGAGGGTTTTATTTAGTAGAGTTAGTCAGGGCCTGGCCTTGCTCTGGTTTGGAGGGAAGGTTAAAAGCCACATGTTGAACACTTCTGGAAGTTAGAAAATTAACCTGTGGATGATAGGCAGATTGCTTCCAAGAGCTTTTGATTTTGATCATAGATGGAGGAGTAGGTTGTGTATTATGACTGAGAACAATTTTGCATAAATAATATTACTGCTCCTGCAAAAGCAGGCACAGTTTCCCAGAGAAAAAAGTGGATACAGAGGCCCATTTGTGTCAAGGAAACTTCTGCTCCTGTGGGCTTAGCCTCCCAAGGTGAGGATAAAATGTTGGGTCCAGTGACCTGCTAAGAAAACTGACAGGCAAGCTCAGCTATAGGAGTGTGGCCTATTGGGGAGGACGCCTTGAATCAAGCTCTCAAGACCACATTTCAACCTTGTGGAGCTTCAGAGAAAGTCTGGATGACTCCCATAGGCATAGGGAAAGAGAAAGATTCATTGCAGCCTATACTGTTCCTATGATTACTAACTAATGAGTGCGATAAGCCAGCTCATCAGTGAAACACTCCCTAGAGATGAAAGGAATTCAGTTGCCAAGACAGGCAGTCTTCCTCTAGTAGAAGTCCAAAGGTGACCACTGTGGTTGGCAAGTGTCTATGCCAGTCTCTACACTGGTCTCCAGGCTGAGCCCGAGAGGTAGGCAAGATGGAGTTCCATTGTATCTTTGGGTTACTTAGAACTACAAACTCCTTGTTTTTCTTTTTCTGAATATCTCTCATGCCTCAGGCAAAGCCTGTTACACAGTAGGTAGTGAATTTGTTAAATGTAGACAAGATGTCTTTTTTCCCCTATAGATCATAGTTTTTCTTAAATAACAACTTTATTGAGCTATATATCACATAGCATGAAATTTACTATTTTAAAGTATACAGTTCATATACAATGCTGTGAAATTACCATCATATCTAATTTTAGGGCATTTTAATCACCTCCCCCCAAAACTCTGTACCCATCAGCCATCACTCTCCCTATTTCCCCTCCTTCCCCACCCCAGCTCCTGGCAACCACTAAATTATTTTATTTCTCTGACCACAGATTTCTGACCACTGCGTTCAATAGTCTTAAGGATATATATACACACACAAAGCAAAATTTCCACTTGCTCTTCAGGAAGCATTCTTGTTTTATGCTGGTTCTAGCTAATACAGTCTCATCCTTTCTATCACTTAAAGAACAGATGGCTTCAGCCTTCTCCACGCCAAGGCTGTGTCTCTGTATTGCCAAACATGTTGATGAGCACTGAAATTCAGCCCAGAATCACAATGGAAGCAAATGTGAAATACCTGGACATCGCCAAAGTATTCCAGGCATTTCCCTATGCTCTGCACCATTTAGCAACTTCACGGGTGACCCATCCTGGTGCAGTGACTCTTAGCAGAAACGGAATTGCCATGTCAGGTCAGTGGTAGAGGTCAGACTCACTCAATCTGATGAGCAGCACTGAGAATAGGCTGTGGTGCTGGTGGTAGATATTCACATGAGAAAGCACCAAGTGCTGTTTTAGGATAACCCCCCAAACAAAGCCCAGAGGTATCAGATTACACTGGGAGGAGGGGGCATAGCCTGAACATTCCAAGCCCAGGACAGTTGGTTCAGAGACAGGTAGGTAGCCAAAGACTGAACACGGGAATCTGTGGAGAATGAATGGGATGAACAGGGTGGTTTTAAGGAGTTTTGCCAAATAGCTTGTTGCTACTTCAGTCAGATTTATTATCCCAGCTTTTATTATCCTGTTTTTGCCTGAGAGAATTTTAAAGTCACCACGGGATCTTTGACACTGGAGTTCTATAAACATCATGACAGCTTCCCTTAGAGGAAATGGTGAGCCTTTGAGTTATATCTACAGTCAGATGTGAACAATTGGTATTTTCTGGCTAGAATGTGAGGCTTCTTGCAGGAGAGTCCATGTCATTTTCATTTTTGCATCTCCAGTACCTAGAAGTGTAAGGCATATCATACTCAATAAATACTTATTTAGTCAGTGAATAGATTTCTAATGCCTATTTCCAAAATGCTATGTTCCCATTTTCCCCACAAGTCTTTAAGGAGATAAAAGGGAAACAATAGTAGTGAGATTTTTTATAGAACTCAGTGGCAAAGAGTACTGTACTTCCAAAATTCATTCTATTGAGAGGGGAATTATGATAAACTGTAAATGTATACTTTCAAGCACGCTACTTTATCAGGGGGAAATATTGGTATTGCACATCCAAGGGGAAAGTATGTGAGCTGCATAAATATTGAAGAAAAACAACAACAACAACAACACTTGATGCAAAGCCAGGAAACAAGCTATTGATGCTGGTGCAAAGATGGCAAATACCCACGCGCGTGCTGACCCTCTGCCGGTGCACATACTGTTGATGTAGTCTAGGCTATTTTTCCCCAGCAAACTGAAGCTTAATTTCAGAATCTCTGCATCCCCGTATTTAATGTAGTTATTAATGGATGATGGCACTGATAGACATAATATAAGCCATTAGTCATGGCTTAGCTAGGGCGTAGGAAGGACAGGGCGTAGGAAGGACAGGGCCATAAAAGAGTATGAGGTCATTTAGGGATTATGAAAAGAGGACCCAGGAGGAGCCTGGATGGGCAGCTGAAATCCATAGTCTAGCTCTAGCTTTTTACGTAGGTTGTTGGGTATACATAGCCACATCACAAAAGAGCCCTGAGGTTGGATTGAGATCCAGACAGAAAAAGGCCCTTTTCTCAGAGACCCAAGGAACTAAGCTCACAGCTCAGGTGACCTGCAGTTCGTTACCCTAAAGTCTAAGTCTAGAGAGCAATCAGTTAACTGAGGAGAATGAAATAACATTCATTCTGTACTAGGGCAATGATTACGTGTGACTAACCAGGAGACTTACCTCAGTTATCAATAACCCCAAGTCCCCTGTCCATGTGGAAAATACTGATGTTACACAATTTGATAAAATAAATTGCATCTGTCCCTGCGCTGGGGACAGCAGGGAACAAGGAATGAAAGATTTCCTTTCCAAAGAAGGGACCTCTACCCTTCCCTCTGCAGAGAAGCAGGTTAATGGAGGATTCTCTCCTCTCCTATGTTCCTGGGTGGAGGGGGAGAGAGACAATCAAAAATTACCTCAAGTGTAACCTTTTGTTTGGTGGTAGCTTCCTTGTAAACCCTAAAAAATGTTTGTATTTCTCTTCATTGTATAGCTCTGTGAGCCTGGGGTTGCAGTTTCTCTTTTGAGGTGGTGGAACTGAAACCCAGACATGCTATATGATGAGTTCTCTGACAGCGAGACAGCCAGGATCAGCCTTTAGACTTCTTTCCAAAACTGCTTTTTCCGCTGAATAGCACTGCTCATCTGGACAGCAGAAAGCATCATAGTCAAGATTTCATAGCATATGGTGATCTAAATAGTCCTGAAGAGAAGTGGGCAGGCGCTATGTGCCTAAGTTGAGTATTCGATGGCATTTCCTCCACGAGAAGCTAGAAGCATTTTCTTCCCTTATATTGAAGAGACACAGTAATTTTTTTATGTCAATAACATCCTTCTAATGTCCATATCTGACTATGGGTCAGAAATCGTGTTTGGGCTGGCCTAACCTTTCTCAGAGGCGGGGTGGTAGAAGAGAAGTTAGGAACACCTCAATGCCAGCCCTAGTATTTACTAGCTGTGCAGCTTTAGGTCACTGCTTTCCCTTTCTGAGCAACTATACATTTGGGATACAACTATTTACTTCTTAAGAGTTGTCCTGAAAATCAGGGACACTGTGGGGAGGTGAGAGGGAATGGGTTGAGGGCAGAAAGAGCACAAGGGACTGAGGTGATGGTGCACAGGTGAAATGGTGGTGGGAACTCCATGGGGACTACAATTGATGTCAAATATATATAAATAAAGGGGGAAAAAAGTGTTGTCCTGAGGATTAACAGTGTATGTGAATAGCTTATCCCATAATATATGATCAATAATGCTAAATCTATCCCTGCTAGGCAATGATAGAGGCTGGCAGTTATAACGTAGACAGAAATCAACACAACAGAAGTTAGTGTTGGAGGTGATTCTAAACGCCTGGATTTCCAGATGTCCAGGTCAAAGTTCTTTCCTCTTCTCAATCTCTGCTCTCTCACTAACCCACAGACTCAGTCTGGAGTGAAAGGGGTGGCTATTAGCAGGCCCAGGAGATCCTTTGGCTCCCAGCGCCCTGCTTCGTAAATGGAGGCAGACAGCTGTGTCCTGCCCTTGGGGCTGCTTTGGGATCTATTTCATGATGCATAATTTGGAGAGAATTACGATCATTTTGTTGAGAGGTAACAACAACATATAAGTCTGAGAGGGGAGTTGGAAATGAAAGAAAAAAAAAACAGGGCTATTCCACAATGGTGACCCTGTTGCTGGGGAATGCTACAAAATAATATCAAGCTGGTTGCTTGATGAATCCCCTTCCGGGCTCAGAAAGCATATCTCAGAGTCCCTTCCCATATTCCTCCCTTTCCTCATGAGCGTGGGCCACTCTCCTCCACCGGGCTCAGCCTCTCCCAGCTTCCTCAGCCAAGTCTACAGCTTTGCCAGGAGGTCAGGTCCAAAACACAATTGCAACAGCAATGTGAAAGCTAAGCAAACAGTCTCGAAATGATGATGAAAAGCTGAGCTGGGGGAGCAGGCAGGCTGTCCAGGAATGACACCAGAATGATAAATCATGGCAATGAGGCCCCATGTTTTCCAGACCAGGCGCTTAACTGGGAGTGAGAATACAAGCAAACTGGCTACTCCTTCTAGGCTCACTTTTTTTTTTTAAGTAATACATTGATATTAGAGTAATACATTCAGACTATGCTCAAATGCCATTGGAGGTCAGTGTGAGGGTAGGACCATGAAACTTTAGAGAAAAGCATCAAAGCATATTTCCTAGCAGTCACTAGTGGAGTTCTGCCTTCAGCTAAGCCTCCACAGCCTGGGTGCTTTATCCTGAAGGGACTCAAAACTCTTCAAAGCAGCAAGAGGACAACTACGTTTAAACCCTTAGGTAGAATACAGAGCCATAGTGATGAGACAAGTCTTCTCTCCTGTGTTGTACTTGGAACATGCGCAAAAGACTTGCAGGAGCACAGCCCAAGGAAAGGGAAGGTTGGCCTGAAACCTACACCAATGTGCAGACCTCCGACGACATCTCCTTCCTCTTCATCAGTCTTTCTGATCCCTGGCCACTAGTTCTCAGGGACAACATTTCCACATTCAGAAGAATTAGCCTCTCTGGCCTTTTAAGGGCACTAGGTGTCTCTATCTGAGGCCAGTCTGTAACAGTGTAATCCCCATAAGAAGGGGAAATTCCAGGCTCCCTGACCCATCCAATGAAGGGTGTTGCTGAGCAGTGAAGGGGAAAAGAAAAAATATCTGGGAGAGAGCTTAGGAAGGAGGACGACTAAAGACCTGGAGGAGGCACATGGAGTAGAGAGGCATGTGAAGAAGCTACTCTTGCTTCTTGACCTTGGCTTTGTGTCAGGGACTTGAGGGACATGGAAAGGGACACTTGAAAGAGATATGGGTGAGAGAACCATGGGCAGGCTGATATGGCAACATTTATTTTGACTTATATTTTGATTTTATTCTCTTTTTTCCAGACTTGCCTGGCTCCTTCTGCCCCTTTCCTAGAGGTTCCCACCAGAAGGTGCCTTAGATTTGTGTCAAGTTTTTGAACCTCAGTGGCCTTACTTTGGGCCAACACTGTTTGTCTGGGCATTTACTTGCAAGGGGATAGGTAACTTTGGGTGTTTCATTTGGAAGCGATTTTTCTCCCCTTATTTTCTCTCTATAGCATACTAATTGCAGTAGAGTTCTTTTCTATTGAAGTTTTATGCGCTAGGAGTATATTTGGTCTTTATGCAGCATATGGCAGAACCTACTTGGATCATGCAGGTTTGGGGGTCCTTGGGTGCCCCTCAGTTTGCTTTTAACAAGTTACCATTTCCTTCTCCAAAATGTTTTTCTGATTCCTCTCTTCTTTGACTTAACACTCTAGCCTAGGCTCTGTCATCTCATTCTTGAATAAGCACAGTGGCTACTGTGGCACCTTCTCAGCCTAGCTAGCACTTTTCCTTTTGAGTCTTCTTTGCCATGACCATAAATTATCTTCTAAATGAAGTTTTATTATAAAATCCCCTTCCTCCAAGTTTTAGACAGATATCCTAAATAGATATCCTATTATGTGGTATTTGAAGCCCAGACCCCTAAGCTGACTTTTCCCCTTTTATATGTATTTTACCTTATTTTTCATTTTTGTACATTGTATATTTCTCATCCCCGTGAAATTCCCATCACCAATTCACCCGTGCACCATCACCACATTCCCTTGTGCTCTTCCCACATATTTTGTTTCTTCACCCTCCTCCTCCCCTGAGGAATGTCTCTGGCTTATAGTTGTCTGTTGGTTTTGATTTTTTATTTATTGTAATTGATTTTTCCCCCTTGGTCCCTTGTTTGTTTCCTCTATATTCCTCCTATAAGTGACACCATCCAGTATTTTTCCTTTTCTTTCTGGCTTATTTTACTCAGCATAATTTCTTCTAGCTCCATCCATGTTGCTGTGAATTGCATGAGTTCATCTTTTTGACTGCTGTGCAATATTCCACGGTATATATATACCCCATCTTCTTGGTCCAATGATCTATTTTTGGGCATTTGGGTTGTTTCCACAGCTTGTCTATTGTGAAAAGTGGCACAATAAACACAGGTGTGCAGGTGTCCTTTTGAATTAGTGTTTTTCTGTCCTTTGGGTAAATTCCTAGGAGTGGGACTGCTGGATCATATGGGAGTTCCATTTTTAGTAGTTTGAGGAATCTCTACACTACTTTCCATAGTGGTTGGACCAGTTTGCATTCCCATCTGCTGACTTTTTAAATCCTTCATAATCCAGTACCAGCTTCTACAGCTCACAGAGATCTGAACTCCATTTCAGCTAAGCCCTGATTCTCCCACTTCTCTGTTTCTGTGTGACTTGTCCTCACCTCCAATTCTTGTTCCTTCCTCCTGTAATGTCTACCTCACCTTCTCTGCCTAATCAGATTCTACTCCTCCTCCTCTGCCAGGCTGCATTTTCTCATTTATCCTTGCCTATAAAGGAATTCTTACATCCCCATGGTCTTTTGCTCCTCTGAATTTCAGCCAAAGTCACCAGCCTCAAGAGAATCAGAACAGAGCAAGGTGTTTACAAAGGGCCATAATCTATAGAAATTAGTTACTAGTTCTCCAAAGTCCAGGGCGACCTTGAATCACAACGCGATCATTCAGTCATAGGCAGAAGTCACGGCACCTACCACGTGCCATGACCTTTGCTGGAGATCAAAATGTCAGAAATATAGTCATGATCCTTAGGGGACTTACAGACCAGTGGAAAACAAGCAGTTACAATGCAGACATGATGATGTGAATAGAGAACAAATAACACACTATGGAAATACATAATGAGGGCACCTACCTTACACTTGGAAGATCATATATGACTTCCCAGGGCCAGTGTTTCTTAAAAGATGAGCTTGACTAAACTGGCTAAGGGTGCTGGGGAGAATGAGAGAAAAATCTTTTAGGAGAACCGAGAGAGATTTAATGTAGCTTATTTCTAGGATGTCACTTTGGGTTTTTCTCTATTAAAGGAACATCATGCCATAGTTACCAAAGGATAATGTGATTATTTTCTATATCAGTTGATCTACTAGTCCATCCATCCATCTATGTATTCTCTACTTTTTTTCCAGAAGGGATATAAGCTGACTTGACAATGCCCATTGCCTAAGTAGGGAGAATGAGTCAAATGGGACAATAAAGGTAAGAGTGTGAAAGCAAGAGAGAGTGAGGTGAGTGAGCCAAGTACACACAAGTCTGGTGTTCTTGCCCGACATGGTCTGGATAGGAGAAGAAAAATAAGGCTGTGTGTTTTATAGATTCTGTATACTTTTTTTTATTCCTAGCTGCCTAGGATATTTAGGATGGTGTTGCTTACAAGTGGTGGATAGGAAAGAAGGAAGAAGAAAGGAATGGATTGGACTCTAACTTAAAGAACACTTCAGTCCATTGGTTCACATGCTCTATTGCTATTCACAGCATTTCTTTTTCAAATGAAACGTGGGAATAATCTGACTGCCAAGCTATTATGGGTAAAATGAACAGACTGCTTGTGTACAAATCTGGATTCCCTTTTACTACTGAAAGGCAAAAGAGCTGAGGCCCACCCCAGCTGGATTTTCACATGTTCAGATTATCAGGGCTTTTCCTTGCATTAAAAGAAGGCAAGATTTACATATTATCCATTTCTCAGAACAGAATCATCGCCTGGATGTACTGCTGTTTTATTATGCACCTCCTGAATTGTTCTTAAGATGTTGTTTCATTAAATTTTAAAGATCACAAGTGATTTTACAAATATATAAAGGAAAGAAAAGTCTTGTGTACAAAGGGATGGTTAAATTCAACTGTTCCTAAAGGAACTGATATGTGTTTAAGATGGTGAAAAGAAAGAAAACATTTTATGATTCAAGATCCTTCCAGTCACACTGAGACCTCCCTACCGATGAGGTCAGAGGCACAATGCTGCCTAGCGTACTGAGTTCTACCCTAATTTGCCCAAGCAGCACGGCCTTCCACTGCTGTGCAGAGTAACGGCTGGTCCTCAGTATAGTATGCTAAGTATTTAGGGCACAGACATCAAACTCTTCTTTGTGTTACATGGGATGGCAAAAGACTGTGAAACACACTCGCCCCACAACTCAATTGGCTGGTTTGGAAACAGGAAGGCCCTGGCTGCGATATTCAACCACATTAAATGACCGGCATTATCCCGAGCCTGAACATGAGTTCATTGTGCTTGCCCTGCTTTGCCGCTGAGCACACTGGAGGAAGACTGCGTAATTAGGAGCTGGCTTGGTGAAAAGGCCTCACTCACACCACATGCCCAGTTTTTGTCCTCAGAGGACGGTGTCAGTCCTCTTGGGGGTACATTTATAAAGAATTTTGAGGCTATGTGGCTATCTTGTTACTGTGACTTTATGATAAGGAGGAGATTCCCAGTCAGAATTTAGATCCAGGCTAGGACACTTGACAGTTATAGAATGTAACAGAACTCTGCAGTTGGTAATTGTGCACAGTGAGCTGTGGGTTCCCATGATGGGGGACTGAGATGTGTTTTTCTAATAAATTCCTCCCAGTCTGATGTGAATTGTTTCCAGGTACTTAAATGACTCAACAACTTAATATTTCATCTTAAACCAAGCTCTGCACAGGAAACAAGGCTGACATTATTAGGATTTTCAGGCTTTAGATGTGCTTTATCCAGCCACGTTGGTTTCAAACCCTGAGGTAGCAGTACAGTAATATTTCTTACAAACATTAATAAATAACCCGCATTGTTTTTTAGAAAAGCAGAATCGGTCTTTTCAATGGCTTGGAAAAGCTCTGAAAGGAGAATATGGAGGTTTTTAGCATTCTTTAGACATAAATGCAATCTCTCTGAGTGAAGAGGCTCCCACCCATATTGCCAGCCTTTACTTGCTAGACCACAGGGTCCTTTTAATTCCTGGACCATTAACTTGTTTTAAGTAGCCAAATGTTTTAAGTAATGTTTTTTAAGTAATTTTTTAAGTAGCCAAATACAATTCCTTGTCACAAAATTCCAACAAGCTAAATAGTCTAACACGCTTTTACCCACCCCCACCCCTTCCTGCACTCCTAGTGGATCTGTGGTTTCCAAGTTGGCTCTGCCCACCTCAGCAGTTCTGTCCAGTGGCCCCCACCCTGCCCCTGCTCTTCAGTCCGGCTTATGGAAACAAATGCTCAGAACTTTGGGTAGGTTTACTGGACTGAGACTGACTGTTGTTATTTTTAACCATGAGCAAACTCAGGGCCTTTGCATTGGGAGGGAATCTGGAAATCACTTGGTTCAATATTCTTCCCCAGGAATCACCTTATCTCCAGCTGAAATCCTCAGTACTTTATAAGACAGTCTACTGAACAGCTAGATACCACTAATTGCCATAAAGACCTCCCACCTTCCAGGCCAGTGGTTCTGCTCCAGCCTTTCCATTTTCCTGAGCTATCCCTAGCACAGCCCTCTCCATAATGATCATAGCTAGTGGTTTATGGATCTTTTTCTCTGCTGAACACTTGAAGGTAGGAGTCTGTCTTATTCATCTTTGTACTCCATTGTCCCTGACAAAAGCTAAAAAGAAATAGGCAATTCTTCTAACTTTGTACTTCAGCACTAATTCATCTCAGTCCATCAGTCAACCAACCAATCTCTTTTACCTATTCCATAGGTCAATTCGCATTTCTTTAATTTGTCTGAATAGAAATCATGAAAGATCCTATCAAATAACTTTCTAAAACCCACATGTATTTATATGATCTTTCGGTTTAGTATTTCAATTTTAAAATGGAAATGAACTTGATTTGTTATGATTTCATTTTAGTGAACCATGTTAGAAACAGGTAATCACGTCTCCGCCCATCTTCCCCGCTTTGTACATTTTAATCAACTACTTTTTAGATAACCCATTCCAGAGACTTGCTGATGACTCATGTAAAGATTATTAGAGTCTGTGGTTTCCAGAATTCATCTCTGAAATTTGGGGGAAGGGAACAATTTTCTCTTCTGAACTGTGGCTATTCATTCCTTAGAAATTTGTTAGGAGATTTTTAAAAACTTTCCTCAATCACAACTTTAAATTATTTTGGTTTCTTAGAAAGTACTGTATCTGATCTTAAAGACTTGATTTCAAACAGTCGGCTGCTCCCTATACACTTGTCCCCGACTGGGGCTTCACTCCACCTCTCCAGGGTGTACAAAAAGGAAAACAAAAAATTAATTCATTCTGCCCACTGGGATAGTGTAACTCTGGGATGCGGAGTGTGGTGAGAGGCCTGCTGGAGCACTCCTGCCAGCTATTGGCAGAGGAAGATTTACCATGAAGTTCAAAGAAGCTTAATCTTCAGTCCTTCACTAATTTTGTATTCCCTTTCTCAAAATTATTCTGTCAAATTGCATAACCTTCAAAGTGCAGACATAAATATCTTCCCTGGGGTCTTGTGTAAGCGTACATATTACATCTCTATTGGAAGTGTTCTTGTGGGTATTGCAAATAATCAACCCATCAAAGCAGGAAATGAAAATATAGCGATATTTTATAGGCTAACCAGGAGGCTTGAAATATGCTGATAATAGCACTTCAACAAGACTTTAGGAAATTCATTTACATGTATTGTTCTCTCATACCCACAACTTGGGGATAATAACCCTTGTTTCAGTCTTAGTTGACACTCATTTAATGCTGACCCGATATAGATATATTCCAAATTCATAATTTGGTACATACAATTAAATATTTGTTAACATTGTACATGTAAAACAGAAAAATTAACCTGGTAGGGTGTTTATTCTATGAGGGAGTTAATTTCACTAATGAGTACTGAATGAAGACAAGAATATTAGATTTGCAGGAGAGAGGACTGACTTCTCAGCACAAGCCAGGAATCTGCAGGAGGCTGAGCGTGTACTTGACCCTTGTGATTATAGTTCCCCCATCTAGAAAATGGAGGTGACACTTTCTCACAAAGATGTGAAAACTGAAAGCATACAAACTAAAATGCTTTATAAACTGTGGAATTGATTTATTCATGCATGGTGTTACTGCCTCAAATCGTCAAAACTACAATTGATTTATAAAACTTCAACTTATACAAAATTTTCTGAAGTAGAGAATGTATATACTATTGGCAGTTATGTAGGCATGAGTTTAAAAAACAGTGAATAGCAATGCAAATATCACACTATGCAGATAAACATCAATTTTAAAATCCATAAAATATCCTACCTCAAGAGCAAATCTCTCCAACCCAGATCCAACTTTTTCCATTCAGCACAGAAGAATTGCTAGCGATGTCGTGAGTTACAGTGGGAGTCCAGGATCAGTAGACTCATTATCTGATCTTATTAAAAGATAAACATTCCTTCTGTAACATGCCCCAAGTCTAGGATCTTTTACTAATACTCTTCAGTCCCAGAAAACCTCTCTCCAGATTTTTGAAGTGCTTGCACCTGAGGGTTCTGTCTTTTGTTTGCCCAATAATATCGCTGGCTTCTGACTTGATGTCCCTCCATTCAGAGAAAGAGTTGCAAGTTGCCCTTGAGATGCTTAAGCTCCTCCACAGGAATTCAGTGCCTGTTTTCTTTCTGATGCCTGGAAGACTTGAGAAGTTTTCAAGCCTCTCAGAGATTTCTGAGCACCTAACTTGCAGGATTAATCTTTTGAGCTGGAAGGGTATGACTTGACTTTGCTTAGCTCAGTTTAACAGCAGTTTAAACATAGATTTCTCTCCTCACAATCTGTTGTTCTACACGCAAGGGCTCATTTCACAAAGTTCCACACAGAGTGGAGCTTCCAGGCTCAATAGAGACAACTGCATTCATTATCACCAGTCCTGACTTTCAATTCAGAGAGGAATCCTGTTTCAGTTCATTATCTCTCTGAGTTCCGGCATCATCAGTCTCCATTAGGAAATACCTTTGCTTTCTACCAAGAGGCGCTGAAGGTAAGTGGCCTAGTTCTCTGCACAGGGGCCAAGCATCAGTAGACTCCTCCTGGCCAAGCATTTCCTTTCCATTGTCCTGCCTTCTGAAGGCCAGGAACCTATCTTCCCTCATTAGGGATAATAGATCTTTCCTGAAACCACCTTTTGACACACAGAGCCCCGACAGCATGCTTCTTTTGTATCTCCCTGTTCCCTTTCATCCATGCTGCCACTCACATGATTTTTCACTCCTACCTCTGAAGGTTAACTTACCAAGTCTCTCCTCACCACAAATCCCTCTTCCCCAGAAGAATCCAGACTGGGTCTTCAATCCTTCCATACAGGGTGTCTGGGGACCTGTAGCGGCAGGAAGGTGGCAGCACTGGAGCAAGGTTCGGGATGGTTCTGGGCAGATGGGTCAGGGAAGGAGAGTCTTGGAGCCCTCGGTGGCTTTTCATACTTTATTTAGTAGAGGTGGCCAGGTACATGGCAGGCAGGGGTGCCGGGGGCCTGGGAGGCTGGCAGGCCTCCCAGCCCCGGGCGCATCTCACCCTCTCGGCTGCTTCTTCTCTCTCTGCTGCTGCTGCTGCTGCTGCTGCTGTCGGTTCTCTCAGTTCTGTTGGTCCGTCCTCGCAGTTTTGTCGTCCTCATAACACCGCCCATTTATGCCCGTGTCCCAACTCAGGTGCGCCCACTTGCGCATGCCCACCCTGGAATGCTCGCAGCACCGCAGGTGTCCATCATCAGTGGTGGGAGGGTGGAAAGACCTGATCAACCTTTACCCTACAGGACCCAATTCCAATACGAGTGTGAAGACTGCCCCACACCAACAATTCTCACTCACCAGCGGGATTTTCAAGAATTAAACTCAATTTAGCTCAATTCTGACACCATCTACCTAGGGGAAGCATCAGATTTCACAGGTAAGGGGTTCAGTCTTAGAAGACCACCTTCCACTTCAGACACCAGCCACAAACGCAGGCTCTTACTACCTGTGCTTCTGACTGCCAGCTTTGAATCAGTGTCCCAGGACCTTCCTCCTCAGTTCAATTAATTTGCTAGAACTGTGCACAACTCAGAAAATCAGTTTACTCACTAGATCACTGACTTATTAGAAGGATACAATTTAGAAAGAGTCAGATGGAATAGATGCATAGGGCAAATTACTAATAAAAGGAGAGGAGTTTCTATGCCCTCCCCAGGCATACCACTCTTCTCAAATCTCCACAACCTGGAAGTTCCCCAAAGTTCTCCTTTTGAGTTTTCATGGAAGCTTCATTACAAAGCCATGGTTAATTAAATCAGTTGAACTCAATCTCCCAGCTGTTTCTCCTATCCAAAGGTTGGGGGGGGACGGGGACTGGGAAGAGTAAAAGTGCCAACCCTCTAACCACACTGCTGGTTCCCCTGGTAACTAGCTGCCATTTTCAGGTGGTTTCCAAAAGTTACTTTATTAACATAACAAGAAACAGCACACTCTCAACACTTAGGAAATTCTAAGGTTTGTGGAGGACATGAGCTTGGAGTTGTGCAGGAAGACCAAATATATATTTCTTATAAATCACAGCTCAATTCACCATCTCATTAACTGTCTCTTCCTGCTACTGAGTCCGTGACATTTAAACAAGTCATGTATGTGTGGTGAGAATTGCAGGTTGTAGGGGTGTAGGGCCAGGAAGGGCACAGAGCAAGTTCTGGATGGTTCTAGTAGACGGGGGAGTAAAGGAAGGAGTCTTGGAGCCCTCGGTGGCTTTTCATACTTTAGTAGAGGTGGCCAGGTACATGGCAGGCAGGGGTGCCGGGGGCCGGGAAGCTGGCAGGCTTCCCAGCCCCGGGCGCATCTCACCCTCTTGGCTGCTTTGCTGCTCCTGCTCTTGCTGGTCTTGCTGCTGCTTGTTGGTACTGGTGTCCTCATGATGCCACCCATATAAACCCATGTCCAAACTCAGTGCACCCACTTGCGCATGCCCACCTAAGCAGGCGCGCAGCACCACAGGCGTCCATCATTATACCAGTGGTGGGAGGGTGGAAAGACCTGATTTCTCTGACCCTAAAAGGGGCTTATGACATTGAACCAGGAATTCTTTCTAGGAGAACAGAGACCACAGGCCCATAGGCATGGTTTAACTGAAATGAAAAATTAGTCTCAGCAATCCCTAATTTCATTGAAAAATCAATTAATGGGCCTCCCTGGTGGTGCAGGGTTTGAAATCTCGGTGCTCTGAAGCTATTGCCAGCCACTGCAGCAGGAGTTTAATCCCCAGCCAGGGAGGTGATCCACATGGCACAGCAGACCTCTCCTGCCTTGCCTGCTGCTCCCCTCAGCAGTGTATTTCAGTCAGTCTGCCTGTTGTTCCCACTGTCTCTGGTGAATCCTCTCATCTCACCACACCTCTGGCCTGTACCCCAGTTCTTATATACATAAATAAGTAAATAAATAAATCTTAAAAAGAAAAAAATCAATTAAGATGGAACTAAAATGTTGTTTGTGGATTGGTGGAATTTTTCTCTTACCTTCACTCTAATCACCTGTTTGTCCCCCCTCCTGAGTTTACTAAACTAAATTTAAAAAGACAAACTCTGGGTGGCATGAAACATCAAAGCTTTGTCAAAAGAGACAATCGATGTGAACAACGGATCGTTGTTTTTGTTTTGTAGACTCTCCTCTCAGAAGAACATAAAGTCCCAGTTAGCCCCAATGGGGAGGGACTTCATGCAGTTCTTCAAGAACCAGAGCCCTGGGATTCATCACGCATCTGATGGCGTAGGCCCCTTTCCCCTCAGATCTCTCCACCACCTTCCCACGTACCAGCTTTGGCTGTGCCTTCATTCCCAACAGCCAGCACCTGCTTCTCTTGTAAAGGACCACCCTCAGGCCTGCACACAGCGAGCTGGAATGACTGAGAAATTTCTTTGTAGGGAGGAGAGTAGGAGGAGGCCTTAGCAACCCATGACTCTTGATTGCAGGGGCGAAAGCGACTCCAGCTGCTGTCCAGGCTTTCCTGATGAGGACAACACTGAAGAATGGCTTCCACAGTCTCCCAGAGCCCTCTGCTTGATACCGCCCAGTACCTCCTTCCTGACCCCACTGTTACTCCCCCACCAATTTTTCCTGGCAATCGTTGTCACCTGATTCATCTTAGGAGCACACCCTGGGGATCCCATCCCAAGATATCCTAAAACGGAGCTAAGAGATGGCAGGGAGGGGAGAGAGAGAAAAACAAGTCTCTAATAGGTGGGAGAGCAGGAGATGTGGGAGGAAAGTAAGAGAGAAGGGCTTGACATATACTCTGAGACTGATAGGGACTATAAACAAACATTTTGTACTGTTTTCCAGAAAATATTTCCGCGTCTTCTAATAGGGGGTGTGTATGTGTGTGCGCGTGTGTGTGTGCGCGCGCGCGCGCGTGTGTGATTTTCTTTTTCCCTTTCAGCTTGCCCTTTGGATATTATAGGATTTGCATGTTATTTTATCCTAAAATGCATTTTCTTTATACTTTCCTAATTCTGTTAAAAACAAAATAGCTTTGACAAGAAATAAAATAAATGAAAATAGTTTAAAGAAATGGCATTATGTGAGCCTCTAGCAAAGTAACTCTAGGCTAGAAGATAGGAAGAGGGGGTGGGGATGGAGAGGCATTTCCTTTTGGGTTCCCAGAGGTATCCATTTGATCCTCTTGCCCCTGATCTGTGAGGACCAGTCTCAGCTCTGTAGCTGGTTTGGAAGTATTGCCTCTTAACCTCTGCATCTCCTTTTTCCCTTTGCAAAATAAATGACAGCATGAAAAACAGCATTCGTTACATCATGCTTAGGGGTACCAGTGCTTTCAAGTTTAGTAACATTTAACCCAGGCAACAATCCTTTTCGTAGCTATTGCCTCCACTTCACAGACAAGGAAACTGAGGCACAAAGAACTATCTTTCTTTACATAGTTGTGAGGATCAACTGTCATGAGAAAAGGCTTTGAAAATTCTAATGTACCATTGCTGTTGTAATTATTATTACCATATTGCAGTTGCTATGAGAGCTATGGTGCTATCTCTGTAATAAATAATTTTTTCTTGTAAGAAAAAACAAGGAGATTTACAGAACAGAAAGGGCCCACCCTGGCTAGGGTGCAGTGGGGCATTGTTTACCTACAGAACACATTTACATGGAGTTCACAAGGTTCTTTCTAACTATAGAGGTTCTTTCTAACTATAGACTCTCTTTGGTGCAGACAGCTGTTCTACCGTCCTCACTGTCAGTAATTTTAGGTACTGTCTAGCTTTGCTACTTTGGTGAATTAGTGAGTACCCAGGAAGAGCAAGTTCAGGGCCAGAGATGTTACAACTATTGGATTTCATCTTTATTCTGTGAGGAAGCGGTCACATCAGTGACTGGCCTCCCAAGGCCCAACGGATGAGAAAGTGGGAGTGACTACAGGATCCCATGCTTGCTGTGGAAGGAGGTGGCTGTCTTACTACTCTGCTAACACAGTGAGAGTAAATGTTACTCCACTATTATAGAGGGGACCTCTAATTATAGAGGGTACCTCAATTTGGAGTTAACATTTCTCTCTAGTATCTAGTCATGTTGGAGGACCAGCAAAGTGGGATCACCAGGAGCTCCTCAGGAGGCCTGGGAGGAACTAAAGAGACATCTGTTGGCACTGCCCCCTGCTATGGGTTGAATTATGTCTCTCCAGAAAAGATGGTGAAGTCCTAACCTTCAGAACTGGTGGATGTGAACTTAGTTGGAAATAAGGTCTTTGCAGGTGATTATGTTAAGATAAGATCATTAGGGAGGGCCCTAATCCAGTATGCTGAGAGACCTTATAAAAATGAAAAATTTGATACACAAAGACATGTACAGAAGGAAGACAAGGTAAAGACATTGGGAGAAAGCTGTCTACAAGCCAAGGAATGCTTGGGCTTACCAGAAGCTGGGAGAAAGACATGGAACAAATACTTCCCTCATAGTCCTCAGAAGGAACTGACCTAATAAACATCCTGTTTTCTGACTTCTAGCCTCCAGAACAGTAATCCCACAAATCGTTAAACCACCAGTTTGTGGCTCTTTGTTACTAATATAGCTACCTCTAGTATTTTGTTAATTAGTACTTTGTTATTAATACAGTTCATATTATAAACTAATACAGCTTCCAGTTGATAAGCTGCCTCCACTCCCAACCCTGGGATGAGAAAGCAGAATGTTCTTGTACCCTTCCCCACTTGTCAAAGAAAAATCTACTATCAAAAGAAAAAAGAATTCTGAGCCAAGGACAATCATCCCACAGGCTTCCCAGAACCCAGACCTGCAGCAGCCTGATGGAAAGAAATGACCTGAAGCTATCAAATTCTCTGTCAAACAATAGGAAGTTGTAATGTACGGTGGGTGCTAGGTTGGAAGGCCAGGTAGACTTAGCATGTCACTGCCATTTTGAGTAGTGACAAGAGGAGTAAGCAGAGTGGGCTGGACAAAGAGAAAGCAAGGAGCTGGGTCAACATGCTGCCTTGTGTCTGCCCTTCCTGAAGTCAGAGTTCTCTGGGTTCCCTCATGTATATGCTTTTAAAAAGCCCCCCCTTTTCTCCTTTGCTATTTTGATTGCTCTCTTTTCTGCACCTAAAGTGATCTGAGTGTGACAGCTCAAAAAGGACACTTCTGTGCCTGGAGAAGAATGATAATTGGTAAAACAGTGGCTTGGACAGTTTACTTGGTCCAGTTCTCATGTTCTTAATATGAAATAGCAGAATGAGTTAAAAACTGAAAAACTTCTTTGTCTAAAGTTGGAAGATATTAGGCACCAGGTGGAGTTCTTTTGAAGTCCTGTAGAAAAGTATAACCCTTGAAAGGCAGAAAAGGGAATTTAGTAAGGGAATGAATATATTGATGGGCCAAAGCCTGGAAGGAGTATAAGAGGCCTAGTATTGAAGGACCTTTTTCCCAGAGAAGAGAGACCCAAAATGATATGCATTTCAGAAAGACAAAGTTACAAGCCCGATATAGAGTGATCAGAGGGAGCAGGACTGGAGGTAGGGAGTATAATTAAGAGGCTGCTGTAGGAATCCAGCCATGAGATGAAGACAGGGCCTTGGAGGTGAGAGGAAGTAATCAAGTTAAAAGTAAAATGGTAACACTGGTAGACTTGGTGAATGTGGGGCTGAAGGGAGGCAGACATGGATAAGGATGTACTCAGTGAGGTAAATGGGTAGGCAGAAGCAAGCCCCTACCTAGTACCCAGACCAAGGCAGCAACATTCTAAACCCTTATCATTCCAAGACCCAGTTGCTTGATGTTTAAGACCTGCCCCACACTCCCATCTCATGTGGCCTTATTTCTAAGGGCTGAAATCACATTCAAATCCCCCAATAGCAGAAAAGCTTCTCTCTAGGCTGCTGCCTGCTTGGGGCCTCATACTAGAGCTCTGTGTTTACACATTCAAGAGAATCGAATCTCACATAATCATGTATGTGACAGAGGCTTCAACTATAAGCAACATTAATGAAGACAAATGTATCAGCCAAATGCTGTAGCTTGCACAGCAGCTCCCAGAGCTCCGCCTTGCAGAGAGACTGTTTGTGGGTGTAGCTCATTTCTTGCAGCTCTTCCCTTGCCTAATGGAGATAATGGAGGGGCACGCAGTTACTGCCTGGACAGTCTAAGCTTAAGGGAAGGGAGTTGCAGAGGACTTTAAGGGAATTCTATCAAGGTTACCTTAGTGGATATACACGAATAGTAATTAGTTGAATATAGTGGTCTGACTGTGTTAAATAAACAAGCTCTCTGCAGCCTAGTGGTGACTGATTGGGAAAGTAGTTATTAAAATTATAGTCCAGCCATGGAGTAGCCACACACATCAGAAGACACCTTCTTGAGTGCCGTGAATCAGCCCTGTGTTCGAGAAGGGATTTGGCTCTTGACTGAATTCCCTTCTCCCCATCAAGGAGAAGGATGTATCTGCCCATCCATTTCTCTTTGTGACAATTTTGGGACTTTTACTCCAACCTCTGCTGAGAAGACCACAGCCTACAGAAAAAGGGAAGGCATTTCTAAATCAAGCAGAAGAAACCAGGGCTGATGAGTGGTCATAGCTCTGTCCTGACCCCAGATAGCAGGTGACAAGTGGGCCTTACCCAGACAAACTAGGGTTTCAGGCTTAGAATCAGCTCAGACAATCTCTAGACAGAAAGATAGCTAAACATGCCTTTGGTGAGAGGACGTGAAAAACAGCCCCATTCACAGACAGAACCATTTGTTGTGAAAGATTCCAGGCCTTGCAGCAGAGGAATCCTGCCATCCTTTCTGCATTTGCTCCTTGTCTTTCATTCAAGAGACTGTAGAAGATAACCTTTTTCCCAAAGGAAAATCTGACACAAGATTTTTAAAAATGTTCCTATCAGAGTCTAAATGATATGTTATCAGAATTTTCCAACACAAATTAAATAACCCAATCTTATTAAGTCAATATGAAGGAGTTTGAAACTAATTAATCAGTGTAAAAATCAGATCAGCCAATGACAGAGAGACAATGGAATGAAAACTTGGCAAATCAGTAAGAAGCCTGAATTCAGACAGTGAAATAACACTGGGTCATGTGCCCCATGGAAGAAATTCCAATGGCTCAGTAAAAGTAGTTGGGTGACAAATCACTGTCACCAGCTATCTTCTTCAGGGAATATTCTCTTAATGACACTCAGATTGATTTTCCATTCCTGGAAGGAAGTAGAAGTGATCAGAAAACATAAACATCTATTAATAAAGTCAAGCAGGCTGTTGGAAGAATACATGTGTACGGGAGAAATAAACAATAAAAACAATGCACTTGGGAAAACGGATTTCCAGTATCAACAGTGACTATGTGGCAATAAAATGGGAATGGGAAACAGTGAAGAGAATCTTACCACATTGCTTAGCTCAGCAGCCACACCCTCAGGGTGGAGGCAGGGGAAACTCACATTTAGCTTCAGGGCTCATTTTCTAAGCCAAGGATTGAGCCAGATGAACCCTAAGGTCCTTTCTGACCTAAAGATGCTATTGTCTATTATTATTCCAGGGCTACTCTGAGAAGGGGCCAGGTCAGCATTAACAGAGAGCTGGAGATAACTATGTCATAGAGAGACATAGAGTGAGGACTCTGTGTCAGGGCTAGCTCTAACCTCACCCACTCTTGTGACTTCATTTATCAGAGTCTTCTCAGAACCCACTTTAACTGCACATTATTTTATAATTGCATAACACCATGATGGTCATAACACCAAATGTACACACCCTTCGCGTGCCTTTGGAGCCAGAAAGAACTGGGTTCAAATCCCTACCGCCCCACTAGCTGGTTGCTGATTTTTGACTACTCCCATACCACAGACTCTTATGCAGCCATTAAAAAGAGGTGGTTCTATAGGAAAAAATGTCCACAATATATTATTTATAGAAGTATAAATAAGACAATAGTCAAAAAGTGGAAGCAACCTAAGTCTCTACCAGTGGCCAAATAAAACACATTTTATACATATAATGGGATAATCTTAAAAAGGAAGGAAGTGAAGATATAACCTCTAACGTTGATGAACCTTAAAGATGTTATGTTAAATGAAGTAAATTAGTCACAAAAGGACAAATACCATTGATATGAGGCACCCAGAGTAACCAAATTAAATCAAGTAGAAAGAGTGATGTTCTCTAGAGTCTAAAACAGGGAGGGTATGAGAAGTTAGTGTTTAATGGATGCAGTATTTCAGTTTGGGAAGATGAAGAGGATTCTAGGGATAGAGGGCAGTGATGGACACACAGCCCACAAGGTGAATGTGTGTAAAGCCACTGTACTACATATTGAAAACATAAATGGCAAAATAATAAATGTGGCATAATCCAATTTTAGTTAGTTTCTTTTAATCTATGTATCTAGTCTACATAGAGAGGAAACTCTGAAAGGAAATACCCTATGCTGGTAGCAGGGGTTATTTTGGGGGTAGTGGGATTGGGAAGGGTTGGTAATGGATGACATGATTTACATATTAGATGTGACTCAAGGTATGACGGTTTGTGATCAGTTCTGACAGGGCAAAGTCAATAAATTCTGGCTCTTAAAACCCACGTCAAAAGGAAAAGATAATCATCATCACTCTTGTTATCCCTTCCTGAGACAGTGTCTGTGACTTTCTAATTTTTTCCAAATACAGTCCAAATTCCTTAACCGGTATTTAAAGCCTGTATAGTTGGGCTGCAACCTAGAAGTCAGTATAACAACCACTCACTATTTCCTAACCATAGTTCTTCACCTCTGTGGCTTTGATCAAGTGTCCTTTCCCCATCAGCCTCTGCCTACAGATACCTGTATATTCTTCAAGGATATGGTCTCTGAACTCTTGGGTGGAAGTGATTTCTTCTTCCTCTCTCAAGACAATCAGCACATCTAGCCATTGACTTGTCTGAGTATACATATCCCCTCACACAGACTCCACTATTGGAGAGAAAGGACAAGACTTTACACAGCTTAGTAATTCCCACAGCATTTACTGCTGTGTAAGAACATAATGGCAACTGTGGTGATGGTTGTGACAGCTCCACATAGAGTCACTTGTACAGCCCCTCTGTAGATTCTACATCATGGGCACCTCACTCACTTCAGTGAGTTCCCACCACTACAATTTGCAGCGCCTGCATGCAAAGCACTGAGCTTAGCAGTGATATATATATATATATATATATATGTATATATATATGTAAAACTTCACTTCATCCTCATAAAATTTCTCTGACATAGGTGTTACCACAACTTTGCAAGTGAAAAATCCATGGCTTAGAAAGTAAATGACTTGCCTAAGATCATACAGCAAAAGTGAGGATTTGGACTTAGGGATGCCAAAGCTTGAGGTCCCAATAACTAAACTCTACTGCCTCGCCAATATACTTTTGCTTGCAGTAGGCATTCAATACTTGCATGTTTAAGACCTTACTTGGAGAGAAGGGAGAGAAGGCAGCTTGCCACCAGAAGGGCACAATGACTGTGGACCTAGCGCTGTCAAAAACCACAATGCCTCAGCACCCTTGGCCAGCATAAGCACCAGAAATACCAGTTCATTCCTGCTTGCAGAATTTGAAAGAAAACTCCACCCTCATTTTATTGTTCAGTTCAACCACAGTTTTCTCTTCATTCTCTTCCTCAATCTAAGTCAGAGACCCTTTTCTTCCCAACAAAAGCCTCATTCTCTCCCACCAGCTCTCAGGAGCTCTGCTCATGTCTGTAGAAGGTTAAGTCAGAAAGTGGGGAGGGGTGGCTGTGAAAACCACTCAGATCCCAACCTCAGACTGACATGAGGAAATAAGCCCTGCAGACCTGACTTGGCCCATTCGACCTTTTGTGCTCTGATGGTGAAGAACACAAGAAAGATTCTCAGACGCTGAGAACAGATGCCAGGGGGTCTAGGAGGGGTGGGGAGGAGGGGCTGCCTGTATGTGAAGAAGCAGGAACCTCTGCGCACCAGCCCTTCTTCAGAGGCAGAGAACCTCTGTATCCAGACTTGAACTGTCAACCTGTGGATGCTGAAATGTGGTCAGTCTGAATTGAGATGTGCCTTAAGTTTAAAAAGCACATTACAAAATGTAAATTTCATAAATGACTTTTCATGTTAATGATATTAAAATGTTACGATTTTTGGCTAAGTCCATTATAATATATATTGTTAAAATTAATCTGCTTCTAGACTTTTTATGTAGCTATAAAATACAAATTTACACATGTGACCCACATTTAAGGCTTGCATTATTTTGCCCCAGACAGCTGATTTAGACCCTTGGATTTGTTTGGAGCCTGTGCTTTACCCCCAGGCAACCAGGGTTCCAGCTGTCCTGACCAACTCAACTCCATTTGGGTTTTCTGGACAGCAACAGCCTACATAGTGACTCACACTCTATAACTTAGGGCTGTCCTTACCTCTGAAGCCAACTAAAGAGTTTGAGAATAAGAAATAGCGGGTTCTTAGTGCTTTCACTCACATTCTTCTCCCCAGCCCTGGCTTTCTTTCTTGTAGGACAAATTCTCAAAATGTGTACCATGAGACCCTAGCAGCATTGCATCCCCTGGGAATTTAGAAATGCAAACTGTCCAGAAACTCTAACTGTTGGGGGAAAATCAGCAATCTGATTTTTAACAAGCCCTTATATCATTCTGTTGATGTTGATATTTTCAAACCCTAGTCTTAGGGCACTATTTAAAATGTTGCAACATATTAAAATCATCTGGAAGCTTTTAAAACTCTCAAGGCTGAGCTCATATCCCAAGTGGAGTAAATTTGATTCTCTGGAGGGTGGGACCCAGGCATCAGGTTTTTGAAAACTCCCTAGTTGATTCCAATCTGCAGCTACTGCTCAGCCCCACTGTGTAAGGCTTGGGAATATTAGCCAGTAATTTTGCCCTAAACTAGACAGGCTGCAGCTCTGGCAGTGAAGAGCCTGACTGGAGAGAAAACAGTACCGCGATTGAAGTGAGAAAGGGGATGAACTGTGCATGCCTAAACCTAGAAAGCCTCTTTCATTATGTCAGTCACTGTAATGAAATGGGAAGTTGCACCTTAGATTTGTGAAAATGACAATATAGAAAAGAAGCAGTATTTTCCTGGGGCCACTCAGAGTGAAGGGACGCCTGGATGCTCCCTCTCTCTCGGGCTCCAAGTATGTGGAAACAAAGAAATAGGGTTTAAAGATTGTACCATATTTCAGACATTTGCATTTAATAAATTAAGGTATGAAACATGTATAAAATTTAAAGCATACACACCAAGGCAATGTAATCATCCTATTCATAATATGAGCAAGATTTATTTTTAAAATTCATGGGCATGGTACCAATGTCTGATAGTTTACAGCTGATGGTTCTTTCTTTTCAGTATTATAGGATAACTTTGGAGATAAAAATTTAATCCAAATTTAAGGAAGTGTGAGATCCTGGATGAAAAACCCTCCTTTTGCCAGACGCTGGGGGAAGACTAAGGTCCAAAGTGTGGCCCATGACCGCTGTGCTTGGTGAGGCCTTGGGGAATAAACAGCATCAGGGAGCCTTGCAATAGCCTGATGAGGGTGGGACTGGGCATATGGAGAAAATCGGGGTTCAGCTGAACTATTCAATTAGTGTCAGACCTCCCTCTCGAACACAAACACACAATCAGTGCCTGTGTCTGCTTCTCCCCACCCTCCTGGCCTCTGGTGCCCCATCCACGGATATACATGGGTACCAGCAGAAAGAAAGTGGAGCGATAACAGTCACAAGACACCCCCTTTTACCTTTTTAGAGGTAATTCCTCTAGTTTGATACACAGTTGTTGGGGAAGGGAGAATTAGGGAAACATGTCTCCTGTGCAGCACCCGCAGTATTGTGTGTTTACAAAATACTCTTCTGTTCCAGATGCTAGACAGGGCTCAGGGCTTCATGTGACATTATGCTTTAGGAAGCAGAGAAAGTCATCCAGACTGAACAAGTTATTGTCTCAGCAGCAGGCACTTCAGTGAGGAGCTGTAATTGGTCCCTGTAACATATGCTTTTTCCTCTGGAAGGTAAACTTAGAGATATACTGACTAAAGGGACCACCAGCTGCAAGTTTCAGAGGTCTCCTAGGAGGCCAAAGCCAAGGTCTATGGCATCCAAGCAGAATAAGCAGTCTGGGCATCACAGGGCAGAGAGGTGGGGGTAAAGCATGCAGCAGGGAGGAAACAGCAGCCCTTGTTCTTGACTCTGTCTAAATCAATGGCTACCACAGTCTTTCCATTTCCTAGAGATACACCCCCAGGCCTCATGCTGCCTTTTCCCAAGAGGACCTAGACTTCCAGGGACTAAGGGCCACACCCAGGCAGATATGGGTAAGAGCTGGGGTTTAAAGTCCAGCTCTTATATTTCATAGGATCATCTCTGTAAAGATATGGAGTCCTGTCTGGACAAGTCCTCATCTCATTCTCCTCCTGCTGGATTAGTAGGTCTCTAAGGTAAATATAAGCCTATGGAAAATATGAGGAGCAGGCTAAATGGGGGAGAAATAAAGGAGGAAAAAACAAGCACATGGGTTGCCCACAGCCTCATAGCACCAGGATGGTAAACATTTGGAGGGAAGCCAATCATCTAGTGCCTTCAATCTTCTATATCTCTCCAACCAAGATTTAAACCTGTGTATTCTGGGTTCTTTCTGTCCATTTACCCAGGCTTTAAATTACCCAGCTTTAGGTATGGGTATTTTGCCCAGAACGTTCCTCCAGAAATCTAGATTGTAATGCAAGATGTACATTCTCAGAATCAGATCTCTAAGGCCTAAATACAGGGCAGTGTAGACTTAGCTGCATCCCATTTCCATCAGCAAGTCAGATGAACACACAAGGTTCACATGGCTTCTGCAAGGCTCTGGGAGAGAGCAACTGTCCAGCATATCGGAACAACCTAGCCAGAGTTCAGCTTGTCCTGACTCCATAGGGAGAATAAGGAGGAAGTAGAAGGTCTGTTCCGAGGTCGTCTAATTGTTCCCTCATTGGTTGTGCAATGACTGGTTCCAAAATCCACCTCTCAATTCTGTAAGACGAAAGACCATTTCGGAAAGACAACCCAAGCCAAATCCCAGAGTCTTGCCACAAGCACTTTAATAACGGTAGCAATAACAATGATGATTAAAACGCACCATGTACTTTGTGCCAGGCACAGTTCTAACGCTTCACACGGATTCACTCCGCATATGATCTCTGGGGCAAAGGGCGAACCGCTCTCACTCTAAGGTGGCCTTAGGCAGCTCCCTGGAGGCCACTCCTTTCCCCTCTGCTGGTCCTCAGATCCTCAGACACAGGCCTTCTTGACTCTTCAGCAGCAACATGCCGCTGTTCAAGTCAGCCAGCTGAGAACCTGGGACTGCTTTTTATCACAAAGAAAGAGTAGTAATTCCCTGACAGCTGCATTAAATGAGCATTAAAGGTCTAGCCTTTAGGGGAGACACTGAAGGAGTGAGTGTGCCCATCTCCAGGAGGCAGCACTGTTTGTGCTTTGCTATTGTTCCTCTGGGAGCCATGACTGAGGGCACAGCCGTGGTGGTGGTAATGGGGGTGTCTAAATGTGTGAAAATATGATGTATAGAAATCCTAAATTAAAATAGCTCAGAAAATTATTCTTGTCTTTATAAAGCAAACTGCTCTGGCATCCCTTTACATACACCTGTGTATTTAAAATATGATTTTAATATTAGACTTACCTAAACCTCTTCAAGAACACATGCATCAAATGGGACATCCCTGTAGAAGTGCTCCTAAAATACTCCTAAATTTGCACAAATCTTATTTTTCTAGAGCAGTATGTCCTGTAAAAGGGGAGTCAGCGAGAAAGAAGTAGTAAAAATAGGGTGTCCAAGACCTTCAGCAGCTCTGCCACATTAACATGGGGTATGTCCTCACAACACGTCTATGGGGAGGTACTATCCTACCAATTTACAGATGAGGAGACAGCCCAGGAGGTCAAGCTGTTTCCTTTTTCTTACATAACCATTAATGGCCAAGGTTGGTGGAAGCCCAGGCTTGCCGGACAACCATGACCAGGACTCCAGGTGATACACAAGACAGTGTCTGGATATTTTCCACAGTGATGCCCTCTGGCTCCCTTATAACGTGATAGTAGAATCCTGTCGTTTCCTTTCTTTTTCATGTTCCTGGTCTACTCAACCTAGTCAGAATGAATTTTAGATGCGCCCCACGTTGAATCTGCCTTCAGCTATAAAGAGCACCTCAGACGCTAGAGCTAGCCCAGATCACCTGTCTGTGAATACATGTCATTTCCAGAACTGTTTTTCAATAAGCACAGCATAACTAGACAGGCCCAAATATCATTCTTGGTCCAAAAAGGCTGTCACCCAAAGCTGCCATGTCTGACAAACAGGTGCCTTGGCAGTGCAACCAGTCACACCACTGGTTGTCATACTAAATTGAGAGGAGCAAAACAGGAGGTTCCACGAAGCTTCCTGAAATTCAGATGAATTGATCTCTGAGTGGATACAGCACCCTGACGAGCCAACACCAATTTCAGACCTGGCATGTCTAACAAATGCAGCACTCAAGCCCAAGACACTCAAATTATTACCTCATGTTTAAAAAGACCTGAAACTGTAAGCAATTAGCACTACATCTGCAAGACCAGGGAATGACAACCAAGAGAACAGGGATTTAAAAGGACTGTTTGGGCACATATGGAAAATTGGTATGTTGTATAAAACCCTTTCAGATATGCTTTTAAACCATGTTACATTTTTAAAAGTCAGGTTTTAAATGTTATTCTGGAACAGCAGTATGATTCCTATAACATCAAGAGATCTGCAAGTAAACTAAAAAGCTGTTGGAACCTTCAGTAAAGGAATTAATGTAATAAATGTACTTGGGAACTAGTGCAAATTAATCAAATTGCATAAATTATACATTAATCAGTCATGGACTTTCACTACTTGGAGGGACCTTGGAAATCATCTGTTCCAAGAACAAAAATTATAGAAAATAAGTGGTCAGGTGGAAAAAAAACTGGAGAAATACACAAAGGAATGATCAGGAAGTAACATGCACTGTGAATTGAGACAAGTCACTTAACACTTAACTCATGTCTCTGGTTCCAAATACATAAAGTGAAGATTTGCTTGTTTGTTTTTAAGACCCAACAACATCCAAAGTCCATTAAAGCTTTAAAAATTCCATGTTTCTATAGTTTGGTTCAAGCTATTTGTTAAATTATGTGACTATGTTCTACTTCAAAATCACAGGGGCCTCCCCCATTTCCTCCACCTTGGTTCAAGTCATGATATTTTACCTAAGTTAGTAATTGTGCAAACAGAATCTATGTGACCAGAGTGCCAGCTGTCACTGTTGAAACCTTCTGCTTACTCTAGAGATCAGCTAAAGCCATGTGAGCTGGAAATAAATGAATCTGCCACGAAGTTAGGATTTTACTGTGAAAATAAGTTATCCGATGAGTTTAAAGCATTAAAAATACCTTGATGGTAGTTTTATACCTAAATGACACCACGTGAATTAAAAATATAACTTCCCATACCTCTGCAGGTTTTAGTTTCCATGGCTCATATAAATTTGACATAGCTTCCAATTGACCTCCCTACCCTGGAAAAGTTTCTGTCAGAATTCAAATAAAATGAGCTCATATTTCAATCAGTGGCCCCTATAGTCAGATCAATCAGTGAGAGCTTCAGTTTTCTTGAATGTTAAGATCTCAAAAAACTAAGTAGTTGATTTCTCATTGTAGCCTTGTTGTTTCCACAACACTTGACATTGTTTTGTACCTAGCAGTCTAAGAGTTCTTTGAAGGCAGACAAAATATTTCATTTGCAGTAGCATAATAAACAGTGTAGATGTTTCATCTGCTACATCTATCACAATTAACTGGCACAGAATGGGTGGCTTAAACAACAGAAGTTAATTTTCTCACAATTTTGGAAATAGGAGTCTGAGAGTGAAGTGTCAGCAGGGTTGATTTCTTCAGAGGTCTCTGGCTTGTACAAGATGACCATGTTCTTCCTGCGTCTTCACGTGGTCTTTCCTCTATATGTCTCTGTCCAAATTTCCTCTACTTATAAGGACAGCAGTCATACTGTAAGAGGATCTACTTCAATGACCTCATTTAACCTTAACTATATCTTTAAAGACCTTATTTCCACAATACAATGACATTCCAAGGTACTGGGAGTTATGACTTCAATATACAAATTTTGGGGGAACACAATTCATCCCTTAATAAGTGAGTCAGGGAATGGTAGGATGGACAGAGACAGACAGACAGACGAACAGTTAAAACTTAGTGAGAGGGCACAAGGGGTTAAGTCTCAGCACTATGAAGCTATCAGCAGTCACTGCAGCACGAATTCCATCCCCCGCCAGGGAGAAAACACACATAGCGCAGCAGAACTCCTGTCTCGCCCACTGCTCCCCTCAGCAGTGTATTTCAGTAGATCTGCCTGTTCTGTTTCCCACTCTGACTTTGGTGAATCCTCTCACCCACCACACCTCTGGCCTGTACCCCAGGCTGTCTATGTAAAAATAAAATCTCTAAGAAAATAAAATTACAAAAATAAAAATATTGGTAAGTTGAATGAATTTACATACTCATTTGTGGAGAATGGATTTTGTTATATTTTCCCAAAGGTTTTTATACATATTTCTTAAATACAGCCTTGCAAGATGTTTTTAGGACTACTACTCACCAAATTCTGTGAAGCTGACAAAATATAGCTACACCCTGACTTATCAATGCCACTTCCCCTGTCCAAATCATTCCCATTTATAGTGACTTCCTGTATGCAAGAGTATACCAATATTTGCCTACAATAACTACTACCTCTCCCACAAATACCCATGTGCTTAAAACCTTCACATTAGGAAACCAGAAGGAACTAAGAGAATAGCTTTAGATTTATTACCTTATATTTCCTTGCTTGTTTTAACTGAACCTGGTCAGGTTGTTTCAATTGAACATCAATTGTTTTAACCAAATATAGTTTCTAGGTTGTCTTCACACTCTCATTCCATTAATGAACTACAGAAATTCCCCTATAGAATTGAAAGGAAAATACCCAACTCAAGGAATCTCTCCTCTGATACATATGTTCAATTTGAGTGTCTATTACAGCTCTGATGATATAGAAGCTCACAAGTCCACTCTCTACTCTCTGCACTCCTTTCCATCTGGCTATAGAATGAACTGGTCATATGTAAACCTCGCAAGGTTATGGTTGTAGGTGCTTGTCTGGATAGGGTCAGAGAAGTGCCAGTGTACCTTACCCTGCCCCCACGATGCCCTGAGTCCTGTTACTGACTACAGGTCTGCCTCAGAAATGGGCTAGTGCCAGCCATCGTCACAACAGGAAGTGCTGCCAGAGGACACACCCAGCCTTAATGAATGAACTATTTGTGAAACGGCTAGTGTAAGATTAATCCTCTGGTGCTAGGGTACCACATGGGCACTCATTCACTTATTCATTCATTCCTCGCTCAGCCATTCCCTACTAGAAATCTTATTCAGAAGATGAACACAATATAAACCTCCCCTTGCAGCAACTGTGGTAATTTTTAAGAATTCCATTATGATTTATACCAATTCTATGCTTAAAAATAATAACACAGTGATAAATGAACAGTGTGAGTTCTATCTCTGTACTATATGAATTAGATATTAAATTTTAAAGATAAGTTTATTGTGGTCCTTTGCTAATGACAATGATGAATTATTCTGGCTCTGATCCTTGGGCAAATAGGCCACTCTAAATTTAAAATTAACCCATGAGATTCTGTTCCTCTGTCACCTTGCCCTGAGATTTCCTGAGATGAAGTGGTATAAATGGGGATATCCATGGGTGTCTCTAGGCATGATGCCTTTGATTTGACCATGTGTACAAAATAAATCCTGCACTTCCAGGTTCTCATCTGCACAGTTCTTTTCTCATCCCCCACATCTTGAAGTTTGTACTGGGAATTAAGCAAATACATTCATGCACCATGAAACTTCCCAAGGTTTCAAATCAAATGATTTCTGACCTCTTTACCTGCCTCTCCTTTTGAAATGTGTTTTAACTGGTTTAAGACAAGTTTTATTGTCGCAAATAAAGGAGTGAAGTAAATTACACTGTTTTAAAGAGTAGGTGGCATGTAAATGATAGTTGAAGAAAAACATTCAAAACAATATAATGTTCCCAGAGTGTGAAAGGTTCATGGAGGAGGAGGCAAGATGGAAGGCTAGTTCTCTTTGAGCTCACCCAGCTGGACATGCCTGTCACTCCATCCTTAGGCTCTGTTCCTTGCAGGTGGAGGGATGGCAGAACCATCCAGAAGTCTTTTAGGAGCTCCACCCCTCTGGAAGCAAAGATCTAATTCATTCAAGCTTTCTCTGCTGACATTCTCACATCACAGAAGGACAAGGAGGCAGTGAAGACAGGTGCTTGCTCAGACTTACTTTTGGCCAATGAGGGAGTACTAGATGGATGGCAAAGTAGAGGTCACTGGCACTTGGAGAGAAATGGGAACTTGTCTTCATGTGATTCATGAGTCAACAGAGGGAGTACAAGCAGTATGTTCCTAAGACCATGGAGAAGCAGAATGACACAGGTTCAGAGAAAAGAAGGCATGACTTAATGGGCTTAAACAAACTCAGAGGATAGCATAATATGGTCAAATGTTCACTTAGGAATCTGGACAGACCTGAGTCAGATTCCTGGCTCTGCCCTTACAACTATGCAAATGTCATTTCCACATATCTCAGGTTTTTCACTGTAATCATGAATAATGACTTCCTTTATATATTGACTGCAAGAATCAAGGAAAATAACGTATATGAAACCCCTACCTGGTTCAAACACTTAGTAAATATTGGCTATTATTGTTATTGTTATCATTGCTTTGGCTTTTGCTGTGTAAGGTAGCAGATTAATTTTTTGATCCCATGATCTGAAACTCTATTCACACAGAACTCAGTTCTAGAAATATTGGAGGCTCTGCTTAATATGATTCTGACTATCTACTTACACCTAGTTTGAGGAAGGTAGAAGAGAGGCAGTTATCCAGAGAAATCACAATGCTTCCAACGAGCTTATATTTTAAATCTCCACGATAGTACATTTTCTATTACAAAGAGGAACGGAGAGCAGGTTGGCATCCATCTGTGGAGTGATCTTAATTTTTAAGATTTGGTTTAAGGCTTGGTTTGTAGTGCCTTTCTATAGAAATAGCAGTCTTCACTTGCAGGACAAAGAAAGTTTACTGATATCTACTTAAAAGGAAGGAAGGGTCAAGAAAGAGAAGTGGAAGGCTAGGACTTGGGATGAATGCATACACAGAACAATAACAGTCATCCGCATATACTCAGAACAAGAAAAAGAACAAGGCTTGGCCTGGCAGATGACACATAGTTAACTGAGAGATGATACAATAAAACAGAATTACTCAGTTCCTAGTTTGTTTCCATTTTCTCTATCAAGAAGATCTGCAAGTCAGGAAGGCGAGCAAATATGGCCAAGAGGAAATTAAAGTCTGAGATAGTGAGAAGATAGGAAGAGAGCACCTGTCTGCTGCATGAAAGTCTGCAGGCGCCAGTGAATTCACTTTTAGGACCATTTGAACATGCACCCAAACACTCACTGTGACAGGGTCAGTGAAATTAAACAGCCCTAGGACCCTAAAATAACACAAATTCATGATTATAATCTCTGAAAAAAAATGGCAGTATGAGAGTTTATGAACATGGTAGAACTTCCAGAAACTTGCAGGGGGGAAATGTCTCAATTTTTGTAACATATAATTTTTTAGCAACATTTTAGTACAGATTATATGCCTAAAGGTGACCCAAGAAAATGTATGCTGTTCAGACCAATATCATCTCTTAATTGTGTTCCACAGATGGTAACTAGTCTAAAGAAATTGTAGAATTGGAAATGGTAACAAACAAGCAATACACAAACTCTTTATGAACCAGGTAGAAAAATAAATCTCCATGATAGTACAATCTCTACCGCAAAGAGGAATGGAGAGCAGGTTGGCATCCATCTGTGGAGTGATTTTAATGGCATAAGTCTTGGTTTTCAGTGCTTCTATAGAAATAGCAGTCTTCACTTTCAGGACAAAGGAAGTTTACTGACATCTACTGGGAGAAAGACTAGGAAGCAGCTGGTAGGGTGGAGGTGGGGTTGAACATACCAGCTTTGATTGCAGAGAGCCTATTTGGATTCCAGCTCCATGCCTGACTAGCCATGTGATGTTAAAAAATTTCACCGATACGCTCTGATTTAACTTCCCCATCTAGAAAATGGGGATAAAATTGCATCTACCTTTCTAAATGAAGTCGATTAAATTAGTATTAAAAAAAAAGTTAGAATCATACCTGATTACGAAAGTTCTCAGGATCAGGCTGATGGTGTTTATTTTATTACAAAATAAAAGCTACCAAGATAAAATACTATAAATTATAGTAACCAAGAAGGAAGATAACCTAGAAGTCTAACAATAGGGGACTGATAGTACATACATATGGATGGAATACTATGACCATCAAAAATGTTACAGAAGAATAATTAAGACAACAAAAGAAATGAATGAGGATTAAGGAATAGAAGTAATGGAGGTAAAGGTAGTCTTTGAGGAAGATGGGATATGAGAGATGGTAATTGATCAGGGACTGAAATGGGGAGTTAAGACATGTGGTTTAGTTAAGAGTAAAGGCCCCCAAACAGTAGAGCGCTTAGACTGGCAGGAAGCACAGGAGCTTGAAGAACTGTGTGCAAGGTGAGGGGAGAAGGTAATAAGGGTGGAGCGGCCTCGTCATGCACACTTCCGCATGCCAGCACAAGCACTGGACTTTATTTTTTGTGATATGGGAAGTTATTGGAAGGTTTTGAGTAGGGGAGAATTATAATTTTAAAGGTACACCTGGCTACTTTGTGGAGAACAAACTACAGGGGATAAGCGTGGAAGGAGGGATTATCAGTTTTGGAGAATACTAGTTTTAATACTTTTGCAGTATTTTAAGAAATAGATGATGGTCGCTTAGGCTGGGGGAGAATGTGAAAAGCATTCTCTGGCACACTCAGACATTTTAAATAGTATAATCCTAATTTTGTAAAAAAAAATACATGTGTACAGATATTAATAGAGCATAGCTTTGGATTGTGCTATTCATGCTAAACTTAATTTCCTTCTTTGTGATTTTCTGGCTTTTTCAGTTTCCACAACAGATAGTATATAAGAAATTAGAAAAAAAGAGGACATTTTTGTAAAGGGAAAAAAACAACCATTATCCAAGGACAAGCCAAGAGCTATGCATCATAACAACCTAAGTAAAGAGATATTGAGGACTTGACTGACAGCAATTTTAATATCTGTTGACAGTGTAAATGACTAAAAAAGCAATGACTGCAGATAACAAATTTAGGAACCTCCTAGTAGGGACTGCCCTCCCTATTGGAGGTGACTATCTCCTTTTTCCTTGCTTTAATCAAGCCTACCTAGTAATCATCCATAGTTCTGGGTGGCCAGAATCTAAGATATAGATGAGTTAGAGAAGGGACTTGAACTGTAATAATAGGAGTAGATACCACCCACTGAGCATCCACTCTGCCACATACTTAAAAAAATATGATGTATTTAAGAATTGAAGTACCCATTTGAATGGAAGTGAAAAGGTGGTGAAAGAACATTTTTGAGTACTAATGGAGCTCCTGCACTATCACTTTTTCATACTTTATCACATCTAATACCACAATATTCTGAGATAAGCATAATTTCTGTTTTATAGAACCACAGTTCTATGAAAATGAGTTAGGGGAGATGCACTACATCACTGTGGGCTCAGGAACCAGACTAGGTTAAAATCCTGACAACTGTGTGAAGTGCACATGATACTAAGCCTCCCTTAGCCTCAGTTTCCTTGTCTATGAAAGGGGGCTATGGCACTTCTCTTATGCGGTTTTTGAAGATTAAATGAGTTAATAGATTAGAGCACTTGGCACAGAGGCTGGCATAGAGCAAGCTCAACAAACATCAGTTATTATTGTTAAAAACATGCCCAAGATGGGGCCTCCCTGGTGGCACAGTGGGTTAAGCAATGCACTATGAAGCAGACCGCAGTCACTGCAGCACGAGTTCGATCCCTGCTGCCGGCCAGGGGGGGACCCACATGGTGCGGCAGA
>JAGFMF010012000.1:2115416-2139528 GCA_019455555.1 Galemys pyrenaicus
ATCTGCCTGTTCTGCTCCCTGCTCTGTCTGTGGTGAATCCTCTCACCACCCCCACACCTCTGGCCTGTACCCCAGTGCTTGTATGCATAAATAAATAAAATCTTTAAAAAAAAAAAAAACATGCCCAAGATGACCCTATAAGTGGAGGAGTCAGGGGGGAAGAAGAAAAGAATCCAAAGACAACAAGCAATTACTTTCTAGTAGGTAAAGGTCTGTTACAGGGGAGAGAAGAGAGATTTGTGTTGACTTCAACTAGTAGAAACAGATAGAGTGAACATAAGTACAAAAGGGTGTGTGGTAGTATGCGACATGAAATTAGTTATCCAGGTAATGTCAGTGACTTTTCTGTCAAAGTGGACAAGGATCTTCCTATTTCTTGCAAGAGTCATTACATGCTCACTCTGACTTAGGATGTTGTGAGATGCATGCGGGTGGCCTGGAGGGAGAACTTAGTAGAGCTACCTATGACTTGACAAAGCCTGCCCAACAGTACCCCTTGTTATGATAAGAGATAAGACAATTGCACAGGGGTCAAGGAGTCTCCCAGAGGGAGAATTTATTAAAATATTCCTGATAGGTTAGAGCCGACTCCATTTCTGGGAGAAAAAGCACACCAAAGACCCGCAGAGGAAACTCAGCAGGACAAAGGGAGCAGTGAGGACTAATGGTCATGGGTCACCAGCAGGGAGGCAGAATAACCTTGCATGGGTGGGGCGAGGCTGTTTCTCAACATAGCCTATGACTAAGACTGCAAACCATTCTGGATGTGAGTGTGATGCGAGAACAGTAACTGAGCGCTATGAACTGAAAGAGCTGTAATCTGGGAGTGCACGCACACAGGACTATGCAGAGGATCTAGGGCGGTAAGAAAATCCTTGTAGTAGTGGGGAAGTGGTGCTGGACTCTGCAGTCAGCTTCCACTAACAGCACACAGGAGGGGCAGGACACTGGCAGACCACTCATTCTACCTAGCTCTTTCTCTACCTGCATTTGGAACCAGGATTGAACTGACAAATTTGGACCTACTGATGTGGAAAGGAAGATATTCTGGCAACCACTAGGGAAAAAAATAAAGTTATTACTTTCCCCCAAAACTGTTGAAGTGGGTTAACTCAATGGTATACATTTAATACAATTTGACTGAATTTAATGTTAAGGACTTCCTAAAAATCATGGTTAATAATAATAATGATAATAGCAGCTAATATTTTTGTTGTTTACTACATGCCAAATTCTTTACATGCTTTAGCTCACTAACCCTCAGTAAACTCTATGACATGGTAACTATTTTTTAATCACCATTTTATAGATGAGAAAACTGAGGTGGGGAGAGGTTAAAATACCTTGTTTGAGGTCACACAGCAGCACTGACAGAACAGGAATGAGATCATAGGTCCACCTGATTGCAGGGCTGACCTTTAACTGCCTCACACTTCTATCTCTCTGGAAAGATAGGGAGGCACTGTACATGATGAGGTTAAAATAAATGAGTGCTTGGACTAGAAAAATCTATAAAATCTTTTCCTATGCTACAACACTGAGTTTTACACTGCCTTGCAACCTTCGGAATCTGTGTGCTTCATTTATCTTTTCAGAATTGTGATCAAAATGAGTTGTTTGTTATGAGTGGGAAATAGGCATAGGCACTATTGCTAAGGAATATAAACTGTGTATCAGGATGCACTCCAAGTCTCTAGGTCAAATTTCATGACTATGACCTTCAGAAGAGCAGTGTTTGTTCATTCAACAAATATTTATGCCCTCTGTGTGCATTGTTTTAGGTGCTTGGTATATAGCAGTGAACTCAATGGATCTTAGTCTTGTTGGGGAATAGAAAATAAACAGTAAAAAACAGCTGAGTAAATTACATTAGAAGGTTTGCTCACAGTTGCAAGGGAGAACTCTTTGGGAAGGTGACATCTAAACAAATACTTGAAGGAATTGAGGGAGTTAGCCCTGTGGGTGGCAATCTGGAGGAAAACATTTCAGACAAAGGTGAGGGCCTGGGACAAGAGGCTGCCTAGCTGAAGGTGCTGCAAAGAGGTCCATGTGACTGGGTTAGGGTGAGGGAGAAGGTCCAGACAGCAAGGGAGGGGTTATAGGTCCTCTAGGCCATTGTAAAGACTGGCTTTTAAACCAAGTGGGATGGTGAAACGTTGCTGGGTTTAAAGCAGAGAAGTAACATGATCTGACTTACAGTAACTATATTAGAACTCACTGTATTTAATACTATTTTGACTTGAAAAATTCTTTATCACAGGGATTGTTGCTCATAAAGAAACCGAACTTACACCTAATGAATGTCAGCATGGTGTGCCAAGAACCCCATGGGTCTTGTGATTGCAGTGGAAGGAGGGGGAGTTGGACTGGAGTAAAAATAGTTTTGTCATTTAGTTCAAAGAACTGTTGGGAGGAATAACTAATAACAATGGCTGTAAAGGTCATTGCAAATATTAAGTGCTATCAAATGCTAACTACTACTTAAAAATAAAAGGCCTGTCATTATTCTCTGGCCCAGGAGTCAAGACCTCTGGCAGCCTGCACGCCTGGCCAGCCTGTTGATGCTTCGGTGCTTTGAAGGACTGTTCCTTCAGCTTGTTATCTGATGGCTGAATCTCCCTTCCACAGATCTGGTGGAAGGAACCAACCTGTTTACCATGTGTACTCAGTAACAAGACACAATTCTATGGGTAGTGGTTGATGAACATTTGCTATTTTTAAAAAAATCATTAATTCTTAAATTGTGCTTCCAAGCCTCCCTGAAAAGCATTGAGTATATAAATGAATGATGTGGGGAGACATGTAAAGTCTCTTGAAATGGATTGTTTACTCCAATCCACAGGGTCATGGAAATTTTGCTCGATATTTGTTTGTGTGGGAATAACACTGGAATACTAGCTTGCTGGTGCCAGCTTTGAAACTGACACAATAAATAGCTATTGTTCTAACACAGTATCCTGTCGTTCATGTCTGCACACACTGGAGATGACCTTCCTCTTTAGAAATAACTTCCAGCCATTATACCTTTTTTTAAAAAAATTGCTGTCCGTGTACCCAATGTTCTAGATGCCTGGGGAGGAGGGAAATTATAAAAAATGCTTTCAGTTTCTCTCCTAAAAGGATTTCACAACTTCTCTATTTTGGTAAGTCAGGTCACCCGTGTTATTTCATTTCTAGCATAATGAGAGATGTGAAAAATAGAGAAGGGAAGTAAGTTATTAAATATCTAGTAAGTACCAGATTCTGTGTTATGACATCATTTCATTTTAATATCACAACCCAGTAAAAATAGACACTGTCTCCACTCTTGCAGATGAGGCAACTAAGGATGAGAGAGATGAAGTAATGTGCTTAAATTACTTAATAAGTGTCAGTGCTGGGACTGGAACCCAATTTTGTGATTTCAAATCCCTGTTTTTCTACCACAGACCTTGAGTATTTTTCTATCAATGATACATATGTCTCAATAATCCTTGGTGGCTGATGACAGGTATGAGGCTGATGACAGGTATGAGGTACTGGCCATACCGCTCAACTTCTGATGTGCCTGGGCCCACTTATATTTTCTCTCTAAAGTTCCACAGTTTGCACAGTAATAGATATGGTGAGGAGAGATGGGATGGGGTGAAGGGCATCAGAAGAAAAACAGTAAATCCAAAGAAATTAAAGAAAATGTGAATTAGAGATCACAAATATACCTAGTGATACCTATAGATGATTCTGAAAATAATCCTAAAAGGTGATTAATTACTTGCCAGTGCTTTAGGGAATTTTTAGCTTCCAGGATGCCTGCTTCATTTCTTGTCATTCACTAGTATATACTCTGAGGCTGACAATTGACTGGAGAAGGAAGAAGGAACCTGCTGTCCTGTTTGCTTTCTTCTCGTTCTTACTTCTCTCAGCTCATCCTCAGCCTCTTTTCTTCACTCCGGTAGTAGCAGCAACAGTTGACCCAACTTAGCAGTTTTTCCAATATTCATAGAACCAGTCTCAGGGCCCGACCGCTGTTCCCAAACTTTTAAATTTTAATAATCCTGACCTCTTCCTGTGTTCTTCCAATCCTCAGGTCAGTAGTTGCTTTCATCAGTTACTCCACCATGATACCTTAGTGTAGTATTTGTTTTTTTCAGTTCTCCAACATCTGGTTAACAAATTTACTCTCTATTAAAATAACTGATGTGGTTTTCATCTCCTGACTGGACCCTGACTGATATGCAATTAATCTCATGTGAAGTTAAATTAAAACACATTAGATAGCCATTTAATATATGCTAATGTCCAAAACAAGTGTTTGGAGCAGGATTATTTGGTTTATCCCTTGCACTCACATCAGGCCAATAACTATAAAATGCCATGTCTCTGTGTAGTTTAAGGTCCTAGAATGACTGCCTACTGCTAACTTGGTAAAGGTCATGCTCCAGCACCTACCCTTCCTCAAGTCTCTACTCCCTTTCCTGGCCCACACCCCCAAGCAAGCCTTCTCCAACTATAAGCTTTCTATAACCCATGCCTTTATCTGCACTGTTTCGACTGTTTAGAATTTATCTTTCATGTCTGGCTCACATGTCACCTCTTCTGAGACAACTTCCCTGTTTGTTTCCTTATTTCCATTCTACCTCTAGCAGCTAAATACTCCCTAATCTGTACCTCTGATGCTCCTAAGCCTAAATGTACTGTCCTACAGACCATGAGTTTCTTGAGACCAAAGAAGACATCACATTCTATCATCATCTCAGTACCTGGAACAGAGCTAGGCACTCAGTAGGCCCTTTATAAATGTTTGAGTTTCGAATTATCTGTTGCTTTTATATTACCCAAGTTTCTTGCTACCCACTTGAGACATATGATTGTAAGAACAGAATCTCTATGGTCACAAAATTTTAAAATTCATTTCCTTTTTCCCATTGTTTGAATGGCACACTTGCATTAGATTATATCCTTAGAGGTGAAGACATTGTAATGTCCTTACAGCAAACAACATCACAAGTTCAAAAATTACAGTTAACATAAGATGAAAAATGGGTATTCAGGACTTTGGCTACTAGGAAAATAGTTCCTCTAGCCAAGGCAGGCCATCACAGTGCTGAGTAGTTCTCACAGAAGTGAAAAAGTTCTCACAAAAGGTTAAGTGATTTGCTTTACTAGCATCTAGAACTCAGTTCTTCCATGTCACCAGCTGTGAGGTTAAGGATGTTACTTCTAGGAGTAACTGGCCTAAGCATCCTAGTGGAGCCAGGGGTCCTCATAGATCAAGAAAATATCAGGAGGGTAATAGGATTTTTGCTGTTCCACATCTAGGAAGCTATTTCTTCCATCACTGGCTCAAAACTGGAAGATATCAAGGCAGTGGATGTGGCAATACAAAACCTTGGGACTCTGGAAACAAATACTAGGTAATACAAATTCAACTCTGGACTTGTGGATTTAACAATTTGGAGGTGGAGTTGAAAAAGAACAAAGGCAAAAAGCAACAGTTTATCTGTGGTCTACAATCTACCTTTGTATCTTTTAATATGTAGATAATAAGCATCTGTTCTTGCATAGAGAAGGAATTATGAGTCAGTATGGTCAGAGATAACTTTTTAGAACAGTTTGTGTTTACATGAGTAGTTAAGAGAGTTGTATTTTCACATTTATTGTGGACATTACAAGGATTCAACTGAACTGTATTGAGAACAAACTATTGCACTACTCTACCTTAGGAGGAATTACATCTTTCAGAGTTTCTGTAACTTTTCAGGAATCTCTGATGGACAGTTGTATCCTGTTTATTTTTTCATGATTTTAACACTGAAATTTTGTGTGAACTTTATTATGAAAAATCCATTTGAAAGATGACTTGGTATGCTACTAACCATAAGATTAAAGTTAGTGAACAAAATAAAAAGAGACATTTTTCTTAGTCTAATGTCATACATTTCAAGAAACAATTGAAGGCCAAATATTTCATAGTTTCTCCTTGTGTAATAAAGAGTACTATATATAGGATGTTAATATTTAGAAAAATTTCATAGAAGGACCAACAATTAGAGATGGGCTGGGTGTCCTCTGCTCTTCCAGATCCTCTCCTCCACCCTCCTCTGAGTGCTGCCCAGGAAGAACTACCTACAGACCATGTAGGTGGGAACACAAAGGAGAGTGTCTCCTCTGTGAGTTGTCCACAGCTAACCAGAATTCCTGCCTTCAGACTGTTTCAGTGACTTTAGGGGCTTGACCTAAGGTCACTTTTTTCAAGACAGCCTTCTCGATATTATAGCTACCAGGGCCCACTTGAAGGCAGTTTTGCTGCTGCTCCTAGCTCTGATTTAATGCAACACCCCTGTGGCCCTCCTACCTCAACCCCCCATCTCTCACACACACACACGTACAATTCCTTTATAAATAGACTCTCAAGAGATTATCTCAATTTGGGTATGCTATCTCTTTGCTGTTAGGACTGCCTGGGTAATGTTCTACTACTCAATATGGAGGGGCAGAAACATTCCAGTCTTTTATCTGAAGTTTGCTTTCCAAAGAGTTAAGTAATATGGAGAGGTGCTATTCAAAATATTTAACATAGTGCTCCAGCAGGGCCATGGAGGCCCTGCTGTACCAGGTAATAACCCTTTAGTTGCTGGATTATAACAAGGCCCAAAGAGTCCCATGGAGGGGTTGGGCAACCAAGACAGATAGCACTTGGGAAGTGTCAGGATTAAAGCTACTGACCAACCAATTAGGAAGGGTTTAGTGTTTTAACAGCTGGTGCATTCCTTCTGAACTTTAGCCCTAGTAATGAGCCTACCTATTTATTTTTACCTTCAAGTTAGCAAATTTCAAAGTTCATTTCTATGGTTATTTAACATATTCTGAAGGAAGAAATACAGATGAAAAATGAGTTGTGAACAGATGTTGCCTTGTGCATATAATGAATGAGCAACAAATTCTGCATTCCCTTCCCTACAACCCCCAACCCAAGTGAACCAAGAAAAGAACTAATTTTAAGCCTCTGGCAGAATGGGTAGTGTATTGACAAGCTTAACACATGAACCAAATTTCAAAGGCTGTCCAGTACTATCAAGCGATTTTTAGAACTGTGACATTTGCATCAAAGATCGTGTCTGTGCTAAGCATTTGCATCTCTTATGACAGTCCTTTAAATCCTGGACTTTGGTCTCTGAACGTATTTGTTTGAGCCTATAAAATACAGCACTGTTTGATCCTTAGCCATACACAAGAAATTTCTTTTTTCTTTTAGAGCTGACCCTCTGTAATATAATTGGTTTTTCCTCCTCTGAAACATAATTACATCACATAGTTTTATATTTCGTTCTGTGCTGCTGCTTCTATGGTGACACCATTTACATATCTCAAGTGATTAGTCATGTAAGCAGGCCATATGCTTGTAACTGTACTATCTGGGTTTTTAATACTGTTAGCTTAAACCACAAACAACTACATAAATTCCTTTCTTATTCCACTATGTTGCAACGGTAGAATGACTATTTTGCCACAGTATCATTGAGTTTAAGCAAATGGGACTCAATGATTTTGTCAGAATGAGAAAGGAGTTCTTGATCCATAGTAGAATGGCTGGATATGAAAGAATACCCCTTCAGGAGCTAATATTTCAAACATTGTCTTTTGTACATTGACAGAATGGAATGGATACAGTACAGATTGAGCTAGAAGAGAATATTTTCAATTGTATAGTGCTGTAGGTCAGCCCTCTAATTTACCATGGATATATTAGCTAATATCTGTTATGTAATACATAAATTATACTTCTGTTCATTAGGCCAACTGATCAAGGAGGATATTCTGTCTTGACACAGACAGTCTTCAGCATTTATTTGTTGAGAGTTTGTTTCCTAACATGACATATGAGATTTATGAAATCAAACATTCCTTCTTATTAAACAAAAATATTTTCCCATAAACTTTTAATTAAACAATCTCTGTTAGCAGAAAGGTAAAAAGCACAATTAATTAACTGTGCTAATTATTTTTCCCCTGGGGACAAGAGCCAGGGCTTCAAGAATTAACTAGAATACTATCAATAAAACAGAATCATCAAACTACATCTAGTACTTTTCCATCTTATAAAACATCCCTATAAAGGATAGATATTTGGTTGAGTTAAGTGAGCAAACAAATTCTTTCAATGTTTCCAAGTATACTGTGTTAAAATTCCCTGAGAACTGTGGCAGTCCCAGGGTCATTGTTAGTCTTGCCTGCCAATATGTTTCAAAACACACACCTCCCTCCCCCTCCACACACACACCAAAATACCAAAGCATGGGAATAAGTAATCCTCTTGGTTTCTAGAAAAAAGTTAGTTGTTCTGGGAATAAAATGTACCACTACCTAACCTCCAAGTGGGAAAACTCAATCTAACTGCAGTAAAAGCAAAATGTAAAATAGGCAGTAAAGTAAACCCTCAATTTCTAATGCTACTGACAAATGGCTGCTGACCACACACAAAGACAATTATAGAATCCCCCACAATCTATTTCCTCAGTCAAGTGAATTCCCATTTACTACCAAGGAGCAGAAGCTATAAATTTCCAGCCAAATGTGCTGCCCTAACAAATCTGTGACCAGAAGATGCCAGCAACATTGCTTTAGTAACAAGGTTGCTGCCCCATCTGACACCACTTCACTCCTGGAGCTGTATTTCTGAAATGGCCTCAGGGGGCTTTCTTTAGTCAGAAGCAGAGAGCAACCAATAATCCAATTGGTAGCTACCAATCCAATAGGTAGCAACGAATCCAATAATATAAAGGTATCAAACCAATTCATTTTCCATCTTTAAAAAAATTCTGCTGATATTACAGTGTCAAAAAACCCAGATACCAAGCCATCTGGAATCTCAGTGGGAACTTATAATTATAACAGAAGAACATGAGACGCAGAAGTCAAAGGGACCTGCAAGGTCTTCTGGTGAGATGGCAAACCCCACAGAGATCACTTATGTGTCATTTATGGCAGATAATTCCACTATCAGAGGGACTTTCATAAGGTATTCCTTCAATTCTTAGGTCAAATTGTTCATATGGACCTAAAACTTCCATCTCTGTACTACAACTGTTTTAATTTTTCTGAGACAGTAGATGGCTAGCCCTTTTCTCCCTTATAGCACTACAAGAAATTGATGTCCATTACAATGACTTTTTTAAGCCTTATCTCTTCCACCCGCTCGAACAGATGCTTATTGGCTGCTTCTATCAGGTTAAACATAGGGGATCTAAAAAATGAAGTACCGAACACGTCATTTAATTTAATTCATTAGGATGATTGTTATACCCACAGCATAAAATCCTTTAAAAACTTCCTGGTAAAGTATTTCTTTTTCCCACAGTAATGTAAACTTTCTCTCAATGAAGTGTTATATAAAACACAGTATGACTCAGGTTGAGTAGAGCAGCTCTAGCAAAGTGAGATAGAGGACTCGAGTCTCTCAGCCACCCTTTGTATCCTGCAGAGGTTCTAGAAACACCCCTGTGAAGCCCTAGGACCCCATGCAAAGCAGAACCACTCTAGAACTTCAGAGAAGGATGAAAGTAATCTGCAGTGTTAGTATGACAGTCACTCCTGGAAAGACAGCCTACAGCATGCTCTTCGAACCCTTCCAATAGTTTTGAGAACCTCTTTCTCCCTGTTCTTTGCCTTTTTAAACTAGACAAATAGATTGTAAGGTGTAATTAATTCTAACTGAATCAAATATTCACCTCAAGCTGGAAGTAGTGAGGGAAGGCTCCCAGGACAACAATGCTTGGATGAATCTTAAAGAGTGAACATATTCAGTCAAATAGAGAATCAGTAACAGACATTCCAGGCAGAGTAAAGAAGCAAAGGGAGAGGAAGAATGATGTGTTCAGAGATTTGCATAGGATTTACAAAGGGGGATGCTAGGAAATGAAGACAAAAGGGTAGACAGAAGCACATACATGAGCACTTTGTGTAAGGCTAAGCAATTTGAATTTTATTCAAAGGAGTAATTGGAAGTAGTAAGCAAAGAAATAATATAAGCAGATTTGTGTGTTAAAAAAGACATCTCTGCAGAACTTATTATATAGGTTGGCACAGCTAGAAAATAAAATGAAGAGAATTCATGAAGAGGGAATTGCAATGATTGTGGCAAGAAATAGTGACTATTACGAGAGCAGCTAAGAGACAGCAAGAATGAAGGGGGGGTACATATTTTAAAAGTAAAAAGGAAGCAGTATTTCTGAGACTTCGAGACCATGTGGATACCAGGGTGCTGAGAGTAAGAAGGTGTTGTTGAGGGTGACAACCCTTTTCCACCTTTAGCAACAGTGGATGATGGTGCCATTTACTGAGATATGAAACAAGGAAAGAAGAGTGGGTTTGGTGCTGAGGATGAAGAATTCTCAATTGATATGATAAATATAAGGTGCCTAGAGCACAACTAAATAAAATTACAAGTAGGCCTTGGGATAGTTGAGTTTATAATTTAGAGTTCTGCTTGAGAGTCTTCATGAGGATTTGGGAATAACAAATTAAAGATTTGCTTAGTATTGCAGAAGAGTATGTATAGCCTGAAAAAGTCAGGCTGATGACAGAGTGCTGGGAATGGCAACCATTTATAAAATAATTGTGAAAAAGAGGAAGATTAGTTCAAAAAGATGAGACTAGCCAAAAAAAAAAAAAATGGTGTCTAGAAGACTATGGAACAGATTTGAAGTGGTCCAGTGTCAGATGTCCCAGAGTGGTTCACATAAACATGTGCACGCGTGCACACACACAAACACACACTGGTATCTGTAATTGCATGTTGGTGGGACAGTTAGTCAATGCATTTGTCACAGATATAAAATAAGCACTAATGCAAGGGAGAAAATATCAAAGGCTATTTTTTTCAAGAATATTTCAATCATGAAGTGAAGAGAGATAAGGTTCTTCATAGGGGAAGACAGAAAAATGAAAATCTTATGTACTTTCTTAGGTTGGAATGACTTAAACAGTGTGCAGTCACTAAGAATATTTTGTATTTGGGGCCTCCTTGGTGGTGCCATGGGTTAAGCAACACACCATGAAGCAAACTGCAGCCACTGCAGCCCAAGTTCGATCCCTGCTGCCAGCCGGGAGGTGACCCACATGGCACAGCAGATATCTCCTGCCTTGCCTGCTGCCCTCCTCAGCAGTGTCTTTCAGTCAGTCTGCCTGTTCTGCTCCCCACTCTGTCTCTGGTGGATCCTGTCACCATCCACACCTCTGGCCTGTACTCCAGTGCTTTTATGCATAAATAAATAAATAAAATTTTTTTTTAAAAAAGAGTATTTTGTATGCCAGGCACTAGTCTAATTATTTCACATGCATTAATCATACAATCCTTCTAACCACTTGATTGGATAGGTACCATTTTTCTCCTGTTCTACAGAAGGAAACTGAGCAAGAATGAGGTTAAGTAACTTGTGTAAGGTTTCAGAGATGGGAAGCAGCAGCATCAGGACCCATCCTTGCATATACAGGGTACAGGATACATGCATAATCACTGTGATTTATTGCTTCCACATCTTTATCTAATGAGTATGAACAGCAGAGGAGAGGGACGTGAAGAGGCAGTGTGTGGCATTCCCAACAAATTCAGACAAAGTAGAGCTTTTTGATGGGAAACAAAAATGAAGATGAAGAAAATGTTATAGCTGTAGTGGTCTACAGGAAGATTTTGTTTCTGCCAGACCTCTGTATTTTTTCTGTCCATAGGAATTATGAATATCTACTCAGTGTGAAAGAAAGCTAGTAAGGCAGAGGCCTGGATATGAGCAGAGAAGAGCTAATGAAGCTGCTGAGCAAAGGACAGAGGGTGTTGTTGAGGGACAACTGAAAGACTGATATGCTGAAGCTGGGGCCCACAACTTTTCACTGTTTTCTTTTTGCCTGGCATGCAATTTCACTGAACAGAACTACTGGTGTAAGAGAAACTGGGATTTTTTTGAGCATAAGAGAGAAATGAGGAAATTAGTTCTGTAAGAAAAGATACAGAAGTATTATCTTATTGAACTAACACTAAATAGTACATAACAGGGTGGTTCCCAGGAAAAAGGGAATTTCCAGGATCCCAGTCCTAAGTGGGTGGAGCTGAGCAGGGATAAGAAGATGTTGGAGAGGAGACTGGGGACAGAAGACAGGAGAGGACAGAAGAAAGGGAGGAAGAAGGAAACAGGATAGAGAGCAGCAAGGAGATGTGGAGGAGGTACATGGTACAGAGCGACGTGAAGAAACTGCACTTGCTTCTTGGTCTTGGACTGGTTGGAACAGATATGGGTGAGAGACCTGTGGGGAACTTAATAATGGCAGCTTTCATCTTGATTTTGATTTTTATCTTTTCCTCCCAGATTTGTCTGACTCTACCCTTTTCTATAGGTCTCCACTGAAAGGTCCTTTAGACTTGTGGCAGGCTTTTGGGCCTTGCTTTGAGCCAAACCTATTTGGCTGGACTTTCACCCTCAAGGAGATGGGTAACTTTGGACGCTTAACTTAGTAACTATATTCTTTGTCATTTCTGTATTGTTCCCTAATTGCATTAAAGGCCTTATATATTTGTCTTGATGCGGCAGATGGCAGAACCCATTTAGAGAGAGCAGATTTGGGGGTTCTGGGGTGCCCCTCTCCCTGCCCTGTAACAGTACTATGTGCCAGGCACTGTTTTAAACATTTCTAAATACTAAATTCATTTTAAAATTATTATCAATAGTAATTATTTTCATTTATTGTTCTGTGAGCTAAGTGCATCTTTAGATCTCATGTAGTCTTCACAATGTCCCTTCATGGAAGCTATTATTCTCATTTTATAGTCAAGAAAAGCAGAGTTCAGCCAGATTAATTTGCCTTTGCTCACAAGATTTAGCCAGTGGGGGAGCCAGGCTTTGAACCTCTGTCTGTCTCCAAAGCATATGCTTTCCACCACAACATCATTTTCTCTGAAAAGACTGAGAAAATGAATCAGTTGTTTAGGCTGCATAGAGGATATAGAACCAAAAGGAGGTAATTGTTCAACTGAAATGGAAGGGCACAGGTGAAGTCTCAGTGTGTTTCAAGGGCAAATAGAAGGGAAATATACTGAAAGTGTAGAGGTTGGATTCAAATAATGGTATTCCAGAGTTTTAGATTTCAAAGGTAGAGCAAAACTATAGGTCTGAACTAAGGGTGCCAGGCTAAGGTTCTGGATGAATGTGGGGGTCTGGATGAAGGTGTCTAGAAATGATACAAGAAGGCAGAAACACAAACAAGTACCATGAGGCTCATGGAAGGTTTTCATAAAAGGATGAAGAACCAGTTGATTGGAAGGGACTGTAGGGGATTAGGAACACAGCAGTCATGTGCAGTGGTGTGACTCGCTGGGATCGGAGGGGAGGGCACAGATGACTGTTTCTGGCCTTGGAACTGAACATGGACCAGAGGGAAGTCACCAGTGTGCTGCCCTCTCAGGCTCATCTGTGGGCACAGGTTATCAGACCTGAAGACACTTCTAATTCCAGGAGGTAAGCATTTCAAAAAATTTCAAATATGACATTTCAAAGAATGTGTGGTCCCAGTGAGAGCAGAGAATGCTGGTTCAATTTTAACAAGTATGAGTTTGGCAGAAACACTGCGTAAAAGTCTCTTAGCCTTATAGTCATGGTCCCCTTGCGCCACTTGCACCAGAACCCCCCAGCTAAATTATATCTGCACAGTGCCTGGCAAATGGTGAGAATACAATAAAGGTTCATTGTTATTATTCTATGAAACCTGTTGCTAATTACTGTTGTCTATTATGTATAACAAAGGGATCTCACACACATTAAAGTACCCATTCCTTACTGTCTGAAATTCTACCATTTCTTTCTATAAATCAATACCCTCTCCTTTAAAGAATACCTTTCCCACCTTTAATTATGAAGCAATATGTACATACACTGCATAATACAGAACTTATAAAGAGGTAAATATTGAGCATGTATAATCCTATCATCCAGAGATAACCACTGTTTGCATTTTAGCATATACCCTTCCAAGTCTTTATTAATGAAAGTGTGCAGATATTTCATATTCATATAAACCAAAACAAGAATAATATTAAACATATGGTAGTACTTTTCACCTAATATTTTATCTAGAACAATGCATTTCAAAAATTATCTTTGATGGATGTTTATGGGTATGTAACAACTTATTTAACTAGTGTATGGATATATCACAACTTAGTGTATTGATATATCACAATTTATATAACCATTTATCTATTATATTTCATTCCTTCTACCAGAATAAGCCCACTTATACATAAATCTTTGCCTGTGATTACCTGCCCCTTCTTTAACAAAATAATTTTGACCCACAAGTCATATAATAACTGACAGTTACTTCACTTTGACTTATGTATTATCTTTGTTTTTTTTCCTTGTAGTTTTAAAAACAGAAATGCCTTTGGAAATATCCATAGATCTTACCTCTGAAGCCTTCATGTTAATAATATATGTGTCAGATTGTTTTATTTGCAGAAAGGAAAAAACCCTAGAAGTTAGAGGCAAAAGAAGTTCTCAGAGGGATAAAGAGGGGTGAAGAAGCAGATGGCACACTCAAGTTAGGATAATTCATGAGGGCTTAATGAAGGGACTATGTACAAAGGTGTGGGCAGGGCATAGGAAACTATAAGTGATAGAGTGATATTCCACATCTAGTAAACAGGAAGAGAAAAGGAAGTGAGATTAGATGTAAAAGCTCAGCCTATCTCGCAAGGCCACATCAGGAAATCTTCTAATTTTTTGTTGTAACAACCACTATCAGTAGTTGAGCTACTACAGAATCAGACACAAAAGGACTTGAAGCATTAACAAATTATTATTTTGCTTGAGTTTTTGCTGAGCATATAGATAGCATTAGCAACAAAAGTAAACAATAGTATCAATGAAGCATAATCCTTGTATTGGACTTCCTGTTTATTGAATGTCTTAGATCTGTCTGTAGACAAATGAATAATGCTTCTAGCTTCCTTTGTCTTCTGGCAGCTAAATCAATGCCCACTCCTCAGGTCAAGGAGATGCAATATTTCTCCACTCATGTATCTTGGCAAAATGGCTGGAAATGAGTAGGAATATAGTTTGCAGTCTTCTTAGAAGGTTTCTACGAATCACAATTTTATATTTCCACAACTAATGTATATCACATGAGTCTACAACTGGCTTGTTATATGTAATAGAATTACCAACTAAGGTAAATACTCTTTTATCTTATTTACGTTTACTTCCAAATTGTTATCTATTCTCTTGAGCAAAGGGCTAGTCACAGATATTTATAGGAATGACTGTGGTTCTGCTTTCCTCTCAGGCTTCCATAAAAGTGTAACATTAGAATGATGAACACGTATCTGCCTGGCTAACTGTCTTCACAAAGGATGGCTACTCTCAATAACATCTTCAAATAAAAAGGGCAACAATATGAAGCATAATCAGGGTCACAGCAGGAAACAGATGGCACACTCAAGTTAGGATAATTCATGAGGGCTTAATGAAGGGACTATGTACAAAGGTGTGGGCAGGGCATAGGAAACTATAAGTGATAGAGTGATATTCCACATCTAGTAAACAGGGACCAGTTATCAGACCCAGCAAAGACAGAATGATGTGGAGATGTCTGTGTGACTTACTTTTGATAGAGGAATGCAGCCCATCCTGGATGATTCTGTGGGGAAGGAGTTGGGGGAACAAACACGCTGACCTCATTCTGCTCTCTCCTTATCTGCTGGGATCAGCATGGGTAGAACCCAAACAAAGACCAGGGTAGAAAAGCCCTACAAACCTCTCTATCAGGGCAGAGAGGAGCAAAAGGAAGGGAAAGGTAAGAGCATAAACACAGAGAAAAACATAGAAGATGTCTGGTAATGGGGAAAATCCAAGAGTTCAGTCATGTGAGATTATGAGAGGTCTACTGGATATGAAGGTTCCAAAAAAAAACCACCATGATTCTCAGAACTGGTCTCCTTAAGATGCCCACTCTGGCATGCAGAGTATTTTGAGCTAAAAGCAATAGAACCCCTTGAGGCTAAGAAGAAGTTTCTATTCTTAAGTCCTTTGCCCTAATCAAAAAAAGAGATCATATCCTAAGCTTTTTGCCCTTTTCCTAACTGAAAAAGTAATCAATGCTCCCCCCTTTTATGAACTGGAAAAATGTAGCTGGGGGAATAAGGGGCCTCATCCCCAGAGAGTTTTAGATTTATCAGTGAACATGTTCTCTCTATCTAAGAATCTCATCTTTACTCTAAGGATGAGGTAATCCTTCTTGTCTGTTATGTAAAAGCCCCACTCCTTTTGACACACAAAGCCTCAAAAGCAGGATAAATATTTCTGGTTTGCTCCAATATTCTTTATAATTAACAGCCATGTAAATTCTCCATGTGCATGTTATTAAATATTGGCCTTTTCTACTAATCTGCCTGATATTAATATTTCTGTCCATCCAGCCTTAGAGAACCCAGAAGGGGTGGGGAAATTTCCTCCTGTGCCCAGAGAGATATCAAAGGAGGTGTCAGGTAGCAGTAGCCAGTACTTATGACCACTTCAGGTCTTGACCTGAGCTGGAGATGCAAACTCAGCATATATACACTTCAGCCATGAGACTGAAGGTGACCATGAAAGGGAATGTGGTAAGAAATGAGGACCACGAGCAGAGACCTGAGGAGCTCCTAGATAAGAGGCTGGTGAGAAATGAAAACCTGAGAGTGTGGAATCTGGAGGGGGCAGGTGAAGAGAGAGTGAGCCCCAGAGGGAGGGAGGGAACAACTGCCTGCACAACAGGCAAGCCACTGGTCACCAGGAGGAGACGTGAGACATGGCATCTCCATGCCCTTGCAGTGTAGTGGTGGAGTCTGAGGGTCTGAGCTTGATTGCAAGCTTGTCAGAGAGAACAGGAACAGAGAAATGCAGACAGCAAGTATGAGTAACTATTTTGAGGAGTTTTTGCTCTAAAGAGGAGGAAAGAAATGGGAAGGAGCAAAGAAAGCGGAATTAAGAAAAGGTAGACATTTTTTAAGGCAAGAGAATGATGTTAGATTTGCATGCTGACAACTGACCAGGGGAAAGCAAAAATGATGGCAGAGAGAGAGGGAACTATAGCAACCCAGAGCACAGTCCCAGCCATTTGTTGCCAGGTTTCTGGTTTCTCAAGAAAAGCCAGAAATTGGCCCTTTATTATTATTACCATTATTATTATTATTATAAACATTAAGTCTAGTGATATTTAAATGTTGACAGTGAGTTTGATTTTTTTTTTTTTTTTTTTTTTTAGCTCTTTGACATACAAACAAAACTCAACTGCAGGCTACAAACTGGCACCCTCTTCTACATGGAAGTTTTATACCTTCCATAGTTAAACCAAGTGTGGCCTCTTGTGTTAGGGACTGCTGAAGGACAATGGTTGCTAAATCTCTAAAATCTCTGAACGTGTAAGTGCCCATATAGTGGTGCTTGGCCAGGGTGATTAATGGCATAGTGTCCCCTTCGAAAAGGGCAGCGGAACTGAGGTTGCCAGAGCTAGCAGCACATCCTATACTTAAGTCCTCACAGCTAATACTTTGGCTTCACATGTGCCCTTTACCTCCTTTCCCTCTTCCTCTCTAAGGAAACTTCACTACTGTCTGCAAGCCAATGCAAATAAAGGTCACCAAGAGACACTTTGCAGCCAAACACCAAGTGCTGGCATGTGGTAGAAGGGCTGATTGTTTGCAGGCTCCTGGCTAATAAAAGAAGTGCCAATCAAAAGGGGCCGTCTGCCTGATCTGAAACTCAGAATGAGCCCTCGCTGACAGCAATGGCCCTAAAGAGGATGTTCAGCACCTGCACAGAAAACAGGGAAGAAGAGCTGGTTTCAGTCATCCTACTGCCTATCCTCCAGAGCCACAGTGAGGAGGAAAGCCACCTTGGGGGGCTGCCACATTTTTACACTCCACAAGTTGGTTTTTATAATAGGGTTCAAATCCTAGACTTCTCCAGTCTTCACAATGTGAAAACAAGTATTAAAAATTCTGCTCCCCGCTCTGTCTGTGGTGAATCCTCTCACCACCCCCCACACCTCTGGCCTGTACCCCAGTTTTTTTTTTAAAAAAAAAAATTCTCTGGTCGCAGTGCTGGTTTCCACTAGTGGTGCCTGCCTTCATTGGAAGTATAATATCACCTCCAGAAAAATTATTTTAAATTATTTCCTCTGTTTAAGAATGATTCACTCAAGCTCTAACTGGGGCAAAAACAGTTTTCATCCCTGAAACATTCTATACTCACTCACCTTTTAGTTCAATCCTAAAGAAATATTGCCACTCTCCTGTCACACTGTTACCTCTAACCATAGCTGATTACCCCTCCATCCTACTAAAATCTGCTTAGAAGGAGAGTAAGATTGGGTAAAGAGTGTCTTGGGCAGGGTAAGGAAAGGAAAGTTCTTCATAAAAAACAAGTTTAACTGTCTATCAGGGAGGCTAAAATACCTCCCCTTTGCTCTAAGTCACAAGGAAACTGAGGGAATATTTATCAAGGCTACCTTGATAGGAAAGGATGTGGGTGAGATGGCATGTGATAAGCAGTTTTTCAATATCTTCAAATCCGCATGTAAAAACAAATAACAAATAGCAAAACCCAAAATTGATGGACAACATTTATAACAAAACTAAGTAACAAGGCATCACCAAAATATAAATGAGTAGAGACAAACCACATTCACAAGACCTGCCTGGTAACCCAGCTGTGAAGAAGAGGAAGTAATGGAACTTCTGACTTATGGACCTGTGAACATAAAGACCACAACATGTTCAACAAGCATGACTGGAAATTATAGAAGACCTATTTGAGAACAATAACTGAACCTGGAAGATTTTGCTGTCTCTAATAATAAGTTCACACAAGGGCCTACAGCAAGAAGGATGGAAGAGTGTCCTGTGAAATCCAGACTCCCTTCAAGAATGGGGCCCACTGCTGGGAGAAGCTGCTGGGAATGCAATCAAAATCCAGCAGAATAGGGACAATAGAAATTAAGGAAAAAGAAAGTTCAGACCAAAGTGGGGGAGGGAAACAGAGCCAAGAAACAGTGAGAGAGCAAGCTGCCATATACTTGACCACTATACAGAAGAGGGGGCTCTGTGAAGTAAGAATTGTTTTCTGAATCTGTACTTCATTCTAAAGTTCAGAAAACGTAAATTCACAAGAAATGATGTATACTGAAGCATTGAGATAGACACCACACAAAGTAATTACATGGAAAAAGATAAAAAGGAACATTCCATGGAATAAAAAGATAAAGACATGTCCACAACACAGAACAAAATTGTAATCTAATTTCTCAAAAGGAGTTAACAGATATTAAGAAAATGATAGAAAACTTGAACAAAAAATTAAAATTAGAAAAACTCAGAAATGAGGTGATGAAACTCATACAAATAGAAATAAAAGGAAAATATCATTCCAAAAATGAAGAGCAAAGTAGAAGGAATGTAAGAGCAACATATGTAAAAGACAATCCCCTAAAAAAAACAAAAATTTCAAAAAGGAAACATCTTAAAAATCACAAAGAAATTCAAAAAGTATTCAAGAGAAAAGGGGGAATATTAAAGATAAAGCAAAGAAAATTGAATGCATGGATGAGTTCCTGAAAGAAAAGTCAAAGCGAAGGACTAGAACAAATAATACTAAATACTACAACTCAAGGTAAAGTTTTCTAAAATAATATGAAAAAGAATATTTGAAACTACATAATGGGAAAAAAATCAGACTATATACCTGAGAATAGGGTGACCAGTACCAAATCATATTTGAAAGGGAGAAGGGTTGGGAAGACTGGGTACATAGAAAAAGAACATGTGAGCTCTGAGATAAAAAATGTAGTAGACATTTGTTTGTTTTTCCTATAGCAATACTTTTTGCCAGAAGGGTATGAAATAATATATTAAGATACTCAAAGAAAGAAAGTATGTGCCAAGAATTTTATATCCAGCAAAACTCATTTTCAAATATAAAGGGCACAGACAACCTAGTCAACATACAAGAACTCAAGGAATAATATTCCCAATAATTTTTCCTGAGAAGTGAACTTAAGATAGTCAAAATGACTAGGGCAGCATTGGCATAGAGGTTAGTAGTAGGCTTTAATTACATGTGATAAAGTCATATAGTCACAAAATCACATGTCACAAAGACTATACGAAGGTGAAGAAACAATGTAGACTATTGAAAACAAAGTGAACTATTTTAAAAATGGGGGAATCATCAGTTAGTCAATAAGGAAAACTTCTTTGAGAAGAATCTTGAGAATATAATTTAGAGAATTTGTTTTTCCCTTTCCAGAAGCATATTCAAAAAAAATATTGCTTTTTTTAACTAGAATTATTTGCAAACTGGAGAAATAAGACCAAATTAAAATAACTCTCCATTGGTAAAAGCAAGTTCAAGCCTTGTGTTAAGATGTAAATAAAACTCACCCTCTATAATTTTGATCACCATTATCTTGTTGGGGGAAAAGGATGTCCTGAACACACTCCACAAATACGTTTTATGGACCCCATCCCCAAACCAAACAAAGAGATTCAAGACACCAAGGACTACAAATCCCATAATGCCATCACCACCAAAGGGAGGACTGCTGGGGACTGAGGGTAGAGTTAAGCAGTCAGGTTTGGTATATAACCAGACATGTGGGCTATGGGGGCTTGGATTTTCCACCAGCCAGCAGTATGCTATTGGGGTTCCAGCTTAGTGGAACTGGTAGGATACATTCATCAATTTATGTCTCCCTCTTTCTCCCTGAGTTATTCATGTCTTCATTTCCCCTTTTTATAAATAAACCTTTTATTAATCTTTTTATGTGTGCCCACAGTTGAATCTCATTGTAAGTCCCTTTGAAGCACATGGGTGAGGATCCAGAATCATGCCAACCCATTTCATGTAGGGGTTGCCCTGCAATAATCTCAGGACTCTCAAAAAGAATGGGGAAGTATATATGTATGAAGTATATATGTTTCTGCACTCATATAACTTTCCTAGCTCTGTGCACTGAAAAGATCTAGAAACAAAGATTGAGCAGCAATGAGCACCCCTAGCATTCGATGTGATTTTAAAACATAATTTCTTACTTTAAAAAAACTGGAACTTATTAGAGAAATGATAAATTTCAGGTATGGTAGATAAAACATACAAGACAAGCCTAGAATATCTTCTCATATCAGAAAGCAAGAAAGCTATCAAAGACTATTTAGGTCAAGACAAAAAGACTCAGGAGCAACCTTAAAGAAGCTTCCCCAGGCAGGCGAAAGATGGGATGATTTGAGATTCAGTATGATAATGAATACAATGTATATAAGCCCAAAAATGTTTTAATGGAATTTGTCATCATCTCTGAAGTATAACAAGGAACTAATTCATTATCTTGAGAATTAGTAAATAAAAGGAAAGAATCAAGCATTTATCTTTCCTACATGAACTATACACCATTGATTAATCAATAGTAAGTGAAAGTATCTATAAATGTATTCCAACTAATAAATGGGAAATAAGTGAAGGAACTAAAATAGCATCATTTTGCAACCCTAAGCATATTAAAAGGTAAGATATTAATAGACTCCTATGATCTTGCCAAACACCACCTAGTATCTCAAAGGGAGTAAACATGAATCTGATCCAGTGTCTGGATGCAGACTTTCAGGAAATAGAGAGAACAGGGCAATGTCTGATATTGAAGCAAGGGCCCACAATCAACAAAATCTGATTTGGGAAAGTTCTAAAGGTCAAAAAGCCTGGAATCTTTCACATAAATTTTAAAGAAAAGAAAAGAATAAAAACCTGTAAGTAAAAGAGATTTAAGGACACATCAAATTTCTAGGCTTTTCCAATATCTGGTATGTGGAACTAAGATAAATTGAGACTTTATTGGTCTTGACGGAAATTGTTACCATTTTAAGGAATGTACATTATTTTGAGTTGAGAACAAAGAAGGCGCTGGAGGTTAAAGACAAGTTCTTGTCCTTCCCTAATCAAAGAAGAGATCACAGGTACTCAAATGACCTATAAGAATGTAGTATGAGTTTATCACCTAGGTGAAGGTTTATCATGGAACATGTCCTCTGTCTAAGAAACTTAACTTCTTACCCTTAGAATAAATATGAAATCAATCTCTCCTCATCACATCTAAATCCTTTTTCCCAATGGCCAGATTTTTTAGCATCAGATATAAACCTCAGTTTTGCCTATTTTACTTCAGAATTTATAGCCATGTAAATGCATGTTATTAAGTTTGGCTCTTTCTCCTAGTAATCTGTCTGCTACTAACTTGTTCATTTATCCAAACTCAGAAGAATCTAATAGGGTGAGGGAACTTTCTCCTGTGCTCCAACTCTACCCTCTGAGTACGAAAAGAGTCCGATGTGAAATCAGCAAGGTCAGTAAGGAGAGTAAATCCTCAACACTGTTGTCCAAGCAGGAAGCAAGATGACACATTCTTTGATATTCTTCACCCTGTGGGGAAAATAATTGAATCTTCCTGAGAGAACCATTACTATACCAAATAATTACTCTTTTTATATCAGAAGATATGTAAAATCTGTTTTAACTCAAACAGGACATGAAAACCCAAACTAATTTCACAGATACCTATTGAAAACAGGTATAAATGGATGAGGACTAGAAAGGAAGTGTATGACCTTCTGGAAAAAGTAGCAAACCTTGTCCCCATTCTCACTGTCAAACCTTACTTTTCCTAGAGTCAATTCAACTGGATACATTATGCTATCGTTACCTAACTCTCAATGACTTAATGACATTAAAACAGAAGCATTTAATTTAATTAAAAACAGAATTTCCCACTTTATAAAGTTTATTAACCACTAGGATAGGCCACTGAAGGTGATTCTGCTGTCTCCTTCCCATGAGAGCCTAAAGAGCCATCTATTCAGCATCCTCAATACAGGTGCATGTAGAGAAGGGTCCAACAGAATCCTCCATACAGGTGCATGTGGAGAAGGGTCTGTGGATGTCTCCCATGGAGATGATGCTTGTACTGTTCCATCATGCCTATATGTGCTGGCCAACATGGAAAGGCAGAAGAACATGGTGGGTGAAACACTGACACTTGTCAAAGAATGAAACTAAAATCATGGACTTTGTCACTATTTCTGTGACACTGGGCAAATTAACCTCTTCAAATGTTTATTTCCTTACATGTAGAAGAAGGATGGTAATCACAACTTTGTGAGGACTGAGTGTAATGGATATAAACAGTAAAATACCTGACACTATACAAGAGTTCACTAAGATGTAGTTATCTCATCATCATTAACATCATCACTATCACCAAAGGAGAGTCTATTAAGGAAAAAAAAACCACTTTAGACCAGTTTTTCTCAAAGTACAGTCCTTAAACCAGCAGCATCTGCATTACCTAGGAACTTCTTAGAAATGCAAATCCCCCCCTTCTCAATCCCAGACTTGCTGAGTAAGGGCTTTTGGTATGGGGCCCAGCAATCTGCTTTAAACATGCCCTCCAGTGTGATTCCAGGCATGCTAGAGTTTGAAAACCACTGGCCTAGAATCATCATTTTTGCTGAAGCTTCTGGCAAACTTTTGCAGTCAGAGAGCTTGAATTTTTTTTTAATGTCTGCTAAAATTTTGTTTTTTTTAGTGACTGAGAACAAAGAACTAAAAATCTAGTCTTGATTCTAATCAGTTAGTGATGCTAAGAGAGAATCCCTGTCTGATACTCATTTGCCTTATAAGTGCACTGAAGGCAGGGACTGTGGTTTGTCATCTGTGTTCCCCAGAATATCACCCACTGTCTGACAGACTGTGGAGACTCAATAAATATTCATTGTCTGAACAATGAATGAAGAATTAAGAGAAAGTCTAGAGATGATTATAGGATTCAATCAGCAGCTAAATTAAGATCTAAGGTAATCTAACTTAGGATTTTGTTTAAAAATGCTTGCTTTCTAAAACTCAGGGGATACTCATTTGCTTGGCTTAGTCAGCAACTTAAACATATCTTATTAAAATGTATGGCTTCCAAAAAGTAGGCAAAACCCTACATGACATACACATCAATGACCTCTTTGGAGGTACAACACCTAAAGCACAGATAGTGAAAGAGAGGATAAACAGGTGGG
>JAGFMF010012000.1:2140192-2151856 GCA_019455555.1 Galemys pyrenaicus
GATGGTGCACTGGTGAGATGGTGATGGGGAATACATGGGGATTACAACTGATGGCAAGTATATGTAAATTTTAAAATATTTTATATTAATAAAAAAAAATGTATGGCTTCCTAGGCCTCCCTAGTGGCACAAGGATTAAAGTCTCAACACTATCAAGTTATTACCAGCCACTGCTCCCTGTGTTTGATCCCCAACCAAGAAGCTAACCCACATAGTACAGAAGACCTTTCCTGTATGGTCCACTGCTCCCCTCAGCAGTGTATTTCAATAGATCCACCTGTTCTGCTCTCCACTCTGTCTCTGGTGAATCCTCTCACTCATCCCCCTCCCCCACACCTCTGGCCAACACCCCAGTATTTGCATGCATAAATAAATAAATCTTTAAAAATTTTAAGAAAATAAATCAATAAAATGGCTTTCAGATGAAATCTGAAAAAGGATTAACAGTGATTTTAAAAACTCAACTAAATTTCCAATGGGGCAGTACTTAGTCTTTGTCTTAAAAAGGCAAGAAGAAGAAAACAAATGGACAGAAATTATTTTAGTTGGGGTTTTTATTTATTTATGCATACAAGAGTAGGGGTACAGGTCAGAGTTGCAGGAGGTGAAAAGAGTCACCAGAGACAGAGTAGGGAGCAGAACAGGCAGAATGACTGAAATACACTGTTGAGGGGAGCAGTGGGTAAGGCAGGAGAGGTCTGCTGCCCCATGTGGGTCCCTTCCCTGGCCAGGGATATAACTCAGGCTGCTGTGCTATGGATGTCTCACAGTACAGCGCTCAACCCGCTGTGCCACCAGGCCCTAATTGTGTTTTTTAATACAATTCTGAGGCTAGATCCAAGAAACAAAGAGAGGGAAATGACTCTTTATACATTTGTGTGTGTGTGTGGTGTGTATGTGTGTGTATATATGATTATATATTTATACCATTATATATATAACACTATATAGCATGCATATATATAGCAATATAAATATATATTATTGTAAAAGCATTAGTGATTGTTTATATCCTGAAGCATGACAAAAATCCAGATTAAAGAAGGATATATAAACTACACTGAAGATAATTTATTAAGGCAGGGAATTAGAAATAGTTTGTTTTATGAAGTTTCAATATATATATTAATCTGCACACTTCATTAAACACACATTCCCATTAAAGTTTAATATGTTTAGAAGGTACCAGTCATTATCAAGTTGAAGCACCAAATATTCATATAGAAAAATATATTTTCCTTTAAGAATGAGTACTGGGCCTCCCTGGTGGCCCAAGGGGTTGAGCACCACACTGTGGGGCTTCCGCAGCCAGTGCAGCACCAGTTCTATCCCTGGCCAGGGAGAGGACCCACAGCCTTGCCCAGGGCTCCCCTCAGCAGTGTTATTTCAGTTGATCTGCCTGTTCTGCTCCCCATTCTGTCTCTGGTGAATCCTCTCACCTTCCCCCTCCTCACCCACCCCCCCACGCTTCTGGCCTGTGCCCCAGTTCTTGTATGCATAAATAAATATTTTTTAAAAAATGAATACAACTACACAGGAGGCACAGGAAAACTGAATGCAATTTGACACCGATCCACACCTACAAACTGTAAGAAAACATGAAAGTAATTTTAAAAAGCGTAAAAGGTAGTAATGCCAGGATCATGCATATTTATTTTGCTTCTTTTATTTAACCATCTATCAGTGTAAATAGCCCTCAGTAAAATGAATGGCTTTATCAATATTCTCTGCAAAACATATTTGGTTTCATCATTGTTAGATCTGCCAACAACCTTGAAAGATTGGTCTTCTGGCTTGGGGACAGCACCTCTCTTGAATTCAGACACAGAGAATGAATGAAAAGCAGATATTATCTGGAGCAACTCCACACATTAGAGAAAAAGAAAAAGAAACTGGTTGACTGACAGTGACTCCTTGGTGACACCTGGTAAAATAATGTAGAGTTAACTAATGAATTGTTAAGCTTAGCAGATTTATCATTGTTTACTTTTGACTGGGGAGTAATGGGAGACCCTTGGGCACTAAAGGATCACCATCCATTAATTGGCAGCTATTCTGAGGAAGATAAGGGACACCCTAAAGAGCTTATCTTACTCTCAAGAACTTTCATTCATTCATTCATTTAGTTCTTTGTAATTCTCTGCTTGGGTGCACTTTTAGATGTTCTTTAGTATTTAGAAGTTAGACCACTGACGTCCATTTTTCTGTGCTTTTTACTGAAGCTTTTTTGGTGATTACAAATATTTCAAAGACTTTTGATGACCTCTGCCATTCTCCAATCTTTCTGAAATTAATAAGAATAGTTTTTAAATGTTACTCTTTCAATATTGCACAATGTTCTTTCCCTTTACATTTCCACTAAAAAGGTCATTTATACCTTATAGCACCAGTGTTCATAACTGTGCAATAGTAGGACAAATTACAATATCCCATATTTTAAAGAGTCACATGCCTGCTCAATTTTGTACAGTAAAGGAGAACATAAATTCTTAATACTGATATTAAGAAATCTGGAAGTTGAAGGATGCAAAAGATTAACTGGGAAAGAATAAAATGCTTCAACATCTGCTAGCATAGAATGACTCACAAAGCTCTGCTGGCAGACCAGCCTTCTTTTTGAACTCCAGGCTGAACTCAGAGCTGCATCCCTGACATCATAGCTCTGACCATATAGAGACCAGTTAAGGTCTATTTCAAATGCTCAGTATTAAAATGTGTTAGCATATATATACAGACTTGGTATTTACCATCATCAATTCACTAAGTGGCTTTTTAAGTGTGGGGCCTTTGTGCAGGAAATGAACAAGTGTCTTAATTCTAGAGAGACTGGAGATGACTGAGTACGTTTTCTTCCATGCCTGTTTCTAATGCCATCCAGTGCAATAGCAGTTGGCAATTTCAGACCCTCCCAGATACCTGCAGTGCAGTTAGAGCTGTCCTCATTATCCTCCCCCTTACTGGATGGCACTTGAAGGCAGGGCAATTATATGACTTACATGCTTAGATTAACTGATGAGTAAACAGAAATCACTTTGAGGAACTTAAATAGTTCTACATAAAATCTGAACTTGACCCAAACAATAAAACTGGACATTGGCATTCAGAGATGCATTCTGTTCACTATTAGATCACCAGCATCTGATTCACTTTGGGAAGAACTTCAGACCAACAACAGTTAGGTAAAGATGGCAAGAGATTACAATACAGAGACTGATAGACTGCAGATGCCACCACAAACTGGGACTTATTTCTGATATAAGTATTATCTTCCCCTTGTAACAAGGATCTTTTCAGTTACAGTAAAAACCCTCTTGTTTAAGTGACTGGGATAGTTGACCAGTACCATTCCTTTTGTTTTAGCAAACTTTAATCAGAAAAGTGAACTTGTATGGCCTGGAGGAAAATGAACAGATCAGACAGTATGATCTAGGCCAAATAAAATTTCAAGAGGTCACATGGTTATACATGTTCCATAGACCATGTTGAATTTAACATGTTCAAAATAATATCAATTTCTTTTTTTATATTATTATTAGTTATATTTGACATCATTTGTAGTCCCCAGGGAGTACCCACCACCATTTCATCCGTGCACCATCACCTCAGTCCCTTGTGCACCCTCTGGCCTCTTCCCTGTCTTTGCCCTTCCCCCTCCGCCCCCCCCATGGTCCCTTTGGTTTATCCTGGCTTTTTGGTCTTATTGAGTTTTTTTGTTTACTTTTGGTTATAATTGCCCAATTCCTTGAGCTTGTTCTTTATTGTTGTTGTTGTTCTTTCATATTCCTCCTAATAGTGAAGCCATCCGATATTTTTCTCTTGCCGTCTGACTTGTTTCACTGAGTATAATTCCTTCTAGTTCCATCCACAAAATCATATCAATTTCTATCTAAAGCATCCTGCTAGTCTTCTTAGTGGCATGTTCCCAGGCTGACTCATGTGCACATACTATGCCCCCTTTACTAAATCCTATTTGATTCCCTACCCTGAGTAATTAGGTCAGACATAAGTGCTGAAAGTGGACATTCAGCAGACGAAGCAAACTGAAAGATGGAAGGGACCACTATGGAAGGGCAACTGAAGTCAGGAGGCAGGTGGTAATGGGCTCTGTCCTAGACAGTGTGTTAATTATTTGTGGTTTATATGGGTAGAAAATGTGTGTCTAGAGGAGATTTAAACTGCATGTCCCACTTCCAGTTCAGATACTGAACTGACAGAAATTCATTTTACTACAGCTTCTTGGTACAGTAACTGATCTATGAGGACATCAGAAAGTCACCTTACATTTGGAGATGTGTAATTGCTGCAAGCCTTGCCTGGCTGCTGAGACAAGTAGTAAGAACTACAGGATTCCAGGTTAGATGTGGAATCACCAAAATCCTTGGGTACACCATGGTTCTGAACAGACCATGTCATCTAGCTGAGCCATATGTATAGGAACTGAATATAGGCCTGCCTCTCCAACCACCGCTATCTCCTTCACCCCTGAGTAGAAAAGGGTACCTACCATAATAGGAGACCTTGAGGTGTATTAAGTTCACAGACAGCCTGTTAATTAAAATTGAGCTACTGTTAATGAGACGAGGTGAAAAATGGAAGGTAGAGAGTGAGAAAATGGGGTAAGGAATCACAACACCAAGAAAGTCAAAACTGAGAAGCTATTCTGTGTGAATTTTGAGGACAAACTATAAATACTTTGTTGGACTCTGTATCTATTCTATAAACTTTGTATAGAATCACATAAGATGCTGAATGGCCAAAGCAATCCTGAGAGAATATACTACAGAGCAATAATAACAAAACTGTATGATACTGAATTAAGAACAGAGACCAATGGAATAGAGTCCAGAAAAAAAACCACCATAAATATGGACAATGTTGACAAAGGAGCCATGACTACATAATGAACAAAGAAAAGTTCCTTCAACAAATGGTGCTGGAAAACCTGGATAACCACATGCTTAAAAAACCCAAACTAGATCATTACTTAAGTGCATATAAAAGAATTAATTCAAAAGGGGTTAAAGACTTAGATATAAGACCTGAAACCCTAAAACATAAAGAAGAAAAACAGGAAACATGTTTCATGACATTGCTTCAGTGATGACTTTGGGAACTCAATTCCATTGGCAAGGGAAACAAAAGCAAAATAAACAAATGGAACTACATCAAACTAAAAACCTTTTTTACAGCAAAAGAAACCACCGTAACAACCAAGAGACAAACTACAAAGCTGTGGAGAAGTTACCTGCATTTCACACGTATGATAAAAGACTAGTTTCCAAACATATTTTAAAAATTCATACAACTGAACAATAAAACACCAAGTCAAAAAATGGACAAAGACCTAAAAAAGCACTGTTGGTGGGAATATAAATTGGGGGCTCTATGGAAAATGGTAGGTAGATTCCTCAAAAAACTAAAAGTGGAAATATTATGTAGTCTAGCAATGCCACTCCTATGTCTTTATCCAAAGGTGAAAACACTAATAACAAAAATGTTCATAGCGGCATTATTCACAATAGCTAAGACGTGAACCAACATAAATGCCCATCGACAGATGACTGGCTAAAGAAACTAGATTTGTACTCAATGAAATATTACTCTGCTATTTAAAAATGATAAAATAGACAGATTTAAGGTTACTATGCTAAGAAAGTTTCTGGATGGTTTCACTTATTTGTGGAACATAAATAACCAAAGAAAACAAACTAGACTCTGAAAAATATAAGTTACCAGAGAGTATGGGAAATCGAGGAGGGAGAGTGACGCCTATGCATACATGGAGGTTGAAGCTGTATACCAAAAATTATATTATGTACATAATCAGTAAATTAATAGTCTGAGAAAAATAAAAAAGTGTGAGGCTGTTCAATAAAGAAAAAGAGGGGATAAATCTTAATCCTACTTGATTCATGGTTTTCCAACTGATAACTAGATTAGCAACTCTGGCAGTAAACTTTAAGAAACCAGCAGCCCATTATATGTTTTCTGGATCTGAGAAAATTTCACACTTCTAGCTTATTTTCTCCCAACATAAAGGCCTGAAGTAACTCCATTCCAAGTGACCACCTTGTGTATTTCCTCATCTTCCCAAACCATTGTATCAAGTTTTCCCTAGCAATAGAGACAATAACATCATTATATAGTCACTTCCATAGTTAGAGTCATCCACAGTGATCCTTCTTTTCACAATCAGGCAAGCAAAAGCTCCTAGTGGAAGAAGTAAAGTGTTTCCTTTCTTCCTTAAACTGAATGGTCTCCTTCTCTAATAAACTTGTTCTCATTCATGATAAAATTGAAAACACAGCTTTTAAATGACCAGATGGCCCAGAAAAATTTAATCACTTCAAGCCCTTCATACTTCCTCTCCACCCTCTTCATTACCCTTCATAGTGGGAAAATCTAGAGTCACACTGCTTATTCCTCCCAGATGCCAACCTGAGTGTTTCTCCCAACCAATATTCTCACAAAATAGAGCAACAGAGTTGGGGAAAAGCAGATATTTCTTTAAAGGTATAAGAACAAATCTTTCAGAGGAGTGTCACAGTATGTAGGGGAAAAAAAGTCAAAATTATTTTCTTGATTAATATTTAATTCATTAAGAATAACACTTAAATTTGACACAACGTATCCAGAATAGCTGTTCGAATTAAAGTTTCCCTTCAAATTCATATCTAGTACTCCTGAGAGTAAAGGAAGGAAATATGATGGATAATATAGGAAAAAATGAGTTGAATCTCACCCACATCAGTTGATAACTACTTAATACTGTGAACTGTTGGAACCAATAAGAGCTTGTCATCATTCCTGAATCTCATTGGGTATATTTGCATTTGACAATCTTACCGAGGGACATTTATTGAACTTTCTAATCTTTCACTGGAAAACCTGACAACTCAAACTTATCAATATATGAACATAGGTAAAGAAATTCATGTTGGTAGTATGCTCTCCAGCACAGAAAATGAAACTACACAAAGGAAGTTATTTTCACAATTTGATCTCTCATATCATCAAGAAATTAACTGTCTCTCCCTTCCTAAAACCAGTTTTGGAGATGGACTAATGTTCTTATTTACACAGGGGTTGACAGTTTTTTTTCCCCCTTAAAATAGTATGTTAGGGTTGCTATCAGTTGTGAAGGAAAATAATTCTTATAAATACAGTTGTGCAGTGAAACCAAAACTGAAGTGGCAATACCTATTCTACATTTGGAAAATATATTCTTAGAAAATGTGCAAGTAACACACACATTTACTTCTAAAAGCTCAGGACACTAAACTAAAGAACACAGTAATAAATTCATCATTTAGAAACAAAAAATGATTCTATAATTCCAACCTAAACACTCATGACATATTTCTCTATCCTTTCAATAATTCATCTTATAAAAAAGCAAGTTGACTGAAGAGCTCATGAGTCCTATTCTTTACAAACTGGAAATAGTTCTTATGAATCTTCATTTTTTAAATAATTGTTGTAAGATATAATTAACTAGGAGCCTTAGATTTTAAAAGCTGTTTCTATGAAAATTCCTCTCTAGAAAAAAATAAGAAATCTCCCTGACTCAACAGATAATTATATGCTAATTCAATATGTTAAAAGCTTTACTTTCTTCACCATAAAAGTACATAAACTAATAAAAGGTTTTGATAGCTTTTATGGTGATTGTTTATAAAAATAGTGGGAGAGAGAGATTAATAATTTTAACCATTTCAATTAGTTTGAACACAAAGCAATAAGTAAATAGAGTTAGAGCAATGTTTTCTTCTCTTTTCCAAAACACATCAAGACTGGACTTTGAAGTAGAGGGTCACAAAATTTTTATTTTAACTTTCTAGTCAGTAAAAGAAACATTTTCTTGGTCCAAAGGAGCAAACATCACTCAAATTCTCTATAAATTCTTCAGTTAGGAAAACAGGCATTATAGGAAAAAAAAAAAAGCAGAGATTTTGGCTCCTAAAATAAACTTTATGCAATCACAGGAAGTATTTAGAGCTCCTTTTCCCCTTCTTGCAGGAAAATGAAACAATCTCTGAGCTACAGGAAGTAACGTGAGTTTTAGAAAATCCCTGTGGTATGAGAGAAAAAAACTGCAAGTGGATCTCTTTTGAGTCTCATAAATGACGTAAAGGACAACAGATGTTCAAAGACTCAGGTACCTAAACAAGAAGTAATTGATTTGTACTGGTGAGAGGGATGACTCCATCTGAGGTTCAGAAAAATAGAACAGCAAAGTCACACACACAACACTATAATCGATATATCTGCACACAGTTAGCTCCTGGCCTCATTTTAGCAAAAAGAGTAAACTGCATGAAGAGTAATGATAGTTAAGTGCAGAAGAAAGGAGGCATGAGAGCTGGGAAAGAAAAAAAAGCAGATAGACCTTTTTATTTTAGATTGCCAGCATTCTACAAAAAAATACCGGCATGTCAATAATTGACAGAACAATTTAAGAAAAATCAATAGTTCTTAACTACAGACATTATACTAAACAGTACAAAAATTTATATCATGATGTAAGTGTGTAGAAAAAATTTATAGCATTTTCACTAAATTTAATTATAAATGGCAAGAGAATAAACCCTTTATCTACTTTTTGCCTTAATAATACTCTTCTTGAACCATCTACTTAGGAGGGTATTTTTGGCATTGTCACATAGAGCACAGTTGTAGACAACATTTTTATAACTCCACCAAAGACTTATCAATTAAGTTCTCAGAATTAAAAGTCATAAAATAGTTTAAGTAGAATAAATCAAAATGAGATTCAGATTTCATAGAGATTTGTACTTTTGTGGCTTCAGTGCCAAAGGAGATTCCACAAAAGCTCCTGAAGATTGTATTTGTAACATTCCATAACTACACCTTAAATTTAACAGATCGTAAATAGGATAATAAAATAAACTCCATTTAGATTAAAAATGGTTTTATATGGCTTTTCAGACTATTGGGTTCTGGCAACAGTAATTAGGCAGAATGAATTATTTGATCACTTACAGTGTCTAAAATACATTTCACTTCCTTATGCTTTTCTGATTATAATCTCACTCCTATTTCCCTTCTGCAGTCCTGGTTCTTTTAAGGCTGTCTCCATTTAATGGTTTTCCCATTGGTCTCTCTGTTTTCCCTGATTTTGTCACTGAATTACTGAATATTCTCATTACATTCCTACCTCAACATCACCACTATCTCATTTTCTACACTTCCTGGCTGGATCAGTCTTTTAAGACTATGGTTTCCATAAATTCAATTCAAAAGTCAAGAATTTATGAGAGCCAATTTCTCAATAAACTTACAGACACGTGACACACATATACAAATACACATATGAGTATGTTTAGAGCAAATTGTAGCATTTCACACACTTTTTCTTTTAAGAATGGAATCATGTGGGCCTCCCTGGTGGCGCAGTGGGTTAAGCAACACACTATGAAGCAAACAGCAGCCACCACAGCACGAGTTCCATCCCTGCTGCCGGCCAGGGAAGGGACCCACATGGCGCGGCAGACCTCTCCTGCTGTGCCCGCTGCTCCCCTCAGCAGTGTACTTCAGTTGCTCTGCCTGTTCTGCTCCCCGCTCTGTCTGTGGTGATCCTCTCACCCCCCACACCTCTGGCCTGTACCCCAGTGCTTGTATGCATAAATAAATAAATCTTTAAAAAAAAAAAAGAATGGAATCATGTTTAGAGCATATGGAGTTGTTTCACTCATGTTTAATAACTGCATTATACTCCACTGTATGGATTTTGCATATTTAATAAGCCTCTCTCAAAGGGAAATGGGGTGGTTGAATAAGAGGAAGATATATACTTTCTACAAATTATATTTTAAGGTTTTATTTCATATACACAGAATAATATATACAAGAAACAAAACAGTACCCTACTCAGCATCCCAATTAAAAATAAAACTAGTTTATCAATATTTTATCTACCTTTGTGTTCCTTTCTCCATTTCTTACCCCAGAAGTAACTTTTACCTGATTTTAATGTTTATCATTTCCAAAGGTTTTAAAGAAAATTTTATGACATATTTATATATGGTTATATCATGTATTTGTTGGTTTTGATTGTTTTTGAGCTTTAAAAGATAAAATGTAAATAGTTTCTTGTAATTTAACATTTTCACAGATTATATTTCTAGGGTTGATTCATTTTTTCTTAGTAGCTATACCTCATTCATTATCACTGCTATAAAATATCCTGTAGTCACTATACTACAATGAATTTATCCACTCTTCTATTCCAGACATGAGGTTTTTTTGCAGGTTTTTGTCACCCTGAACATAATTATTGTGAACATTCTTATTAGTGTCTTTTGGTGGGAGACCAGAAAGGAGTGGTAATTTATGTGAACACAGTGTTATAAAAAAGTGTTCTCCAAAGTGGTTACCATTTTACTAGCAATGTTTATGACACATTCCTCCCAACACTTGGTTTATAAGACTTAAACTTTTACAATCCAGTGAGTGCAAATGGCCTCTGATTGGTTTTGATTTGCATTTTCCTTATTGCTCCTGAGATTGAGTTTCTTTTCTTATGTTTATTGGCCATTCATGCTTTCTCTTCTGTGAAATGCTTGTTTTGTTTCTATGGCCTAGTTTTCAATTAAGTTATCCTTTTTCACCCCTTATTTATAGGAGTTCTGGGATTATTCTGAACAGCTAGTTATATGTGCTGTAATTTGTCCTCTCAGTTTGTGGTTTATCTCCTCAATTTCAATATGATGCTTTACTAAAGAGACATTCTCAATTTTTATGAAGTAAATTATGTCAATCTTTTCTTTCATGGTCACTGTCTCTTGTATCTTTAGATTTTCTCTCTTAAGGTCCCATACTTTCAAAATTTTATAATTTTATCTTTAATTGATTTTTATATGGCATGAGGTAAGAATCCACCATTTCCATGTGGCTGATTGTCCCTGCATTGTTTCCCCAGTGATCTATTGTATGGATTTGTCAGAAATCAAGTGTTCAGATATGCACAGACTGTTTCTAGACTCTTTTTTGTCATTTTTCTATCCCTGTATGAACACCAAACTATATTATTAGAAAGTTATAGTAATTCTTGATATCTGATAGGTCAAGTTGCCTTCTTGTCTCCTTTCTTATTTTTGTCCTTCAGAAATTTCACAGCTATTTTTGAAACTTTGCTCTTACATAAGTTTTTATATCAATCTATTAATTTCTATTAAAGGGTAGACTTATTTTTTCATGGAATTCTTTTTTGTACTTTTGAAATTGTGCCTGCCTGAAAACCAGTATGTATTAAAAAAATTTTTTTAAAATCTTATGACTGCTCATTATGTCAAAATTAAACTGTACTTCATTTAATTCAAGGAACATTCATTCATTCATTTGTTGTTTGATCAGTTTTTCCAGTATTACCCATTACTTTCAAATATAAAATTACACCTATTTTTTTGCTTGTATATTATTTTTTTATTAAAATATTTTAAAATTTACATATACTTGCCATCAGTTGTAATCCCCATGTATTCCCCATCACCATCTCACCAGTGCACCATCACCTCAGTCCCTCGCGCTCCCATCTTCCCTCAGTCCTCCCCCTCCCCTCCCCACCAGGTGTCCCCAGTCTGTCCTTGTCTCCTCATTTTTGGTTTCTGTGTCTTTATTGCTGTTATTGTTATTATTATTGTT
>JAGFMF010012000.1:2168419-2199523 GCA_019455555.1 Galemys pyrenaicus
TTCATTTGTGAGCCTGTTTATTTGTGTTTTCTCCTGTTTTTCCTTTGTTAGCCTGGCTAGAGGCTTATCTATTTTGTTTACTTTTTCAAAGAACCAGCGAAAAGGCTGAGATTTAAAGTGCAGTAAATCGAGCCTTAAGTAGAGAAGGGAGTTGACTCGTAATGGCACTCAGCATTCTTAGAACCACTTCGAACCAGTGCAAAAATTATGGAAACGTGTCTAAATAGGTGTGTTATATAAATAAGTCACCAAGCCAGCACCACTCCAGGCAATGTAAATAATGTATAAGAAGTGTATGTTATAAAACTACAAACCTATTACAACTAATACTATGAAGTACATGGTTGGAAGAGCTATTCATGGCCCTTTTTGTCAGCAAATTTTGAGATCTTAATCAGATCTTTAAATCTTTTCTAAATGTTCAAAAGACAAATAAGAAATGCATGAATATTTCAGTAGCCATTTAAAGATTAACTTTTCAGAAAATTTGATGTATAGTTTATAGATCAACTTAACACTGCAGGGAACTGTCATCACAGGGGCAGACTGGGGAAAATATATAAAATACTTAGAAGACTATAAAGATTTTTCTCTTGATTTATAAAATGCCATTATAGTAAGGAATCTTGAGTGTGTTTTTAATGCTATTTTAATAGTATTATTAACATTATTGTTAATGTTAGTGATGGAAGGGGGAGAGAAAAGTAAAATACATAGCTACCTATTAGCCTTGTTTCTGCCCTCAAAATCTCACCTATTGACAAAGGAATGTAGACCAAGAAAGAGGAAATCCTTGTCAGAAAATAGACGTTATAGTGAGAGTAGTAATAAGCTAACAGTTGATTACAAAAAAAGATTAAAAAGAGTCAAGGTATGGAAAGTGGGTGAGGAGCCACCTGGCCTTGAAAAGTTATCTCTGAGGGGATAGGTCTGAAACTAAGGCAGTTTCTGTGAGATTATCTGACATCTTAACTACCATGCATAAGCTGTCCTTGTAGATAATATGGATAAAATTCTGAGAGCCATTTCACCAAATAATTATTTAAAACACAGTCCAATGAATGAATTTAAACTTAGAGAAAGCCAGAGTCAGTAGAGAACAAATATGGGTTCCTGAGTGGGGCTGGTGGCGGGGGGGGATGGGGGGGGGAGCCTGTTCTACTGACCAAGAGATTGGTAGAGTTGCTTCCTTGATTTCAGTTCCTCGTATCTAATACCAAACTCTTCATTATTGGAGTCTACGCCAATTCCTGAGAGGGACTACGTGACTGCATCAAAAGGAAGAGCTGTGTCCTGTCTAAATTATTTTCCCCATAATACAGTTAGAAATAGTAGTCTATATCACTTCCCAGTTTTTGTGATCAGTAATAAATGTTTCTTATTACTGACATAGGGTAATGGCACATTTGTGAGCTGTTGGGTAAATGTAACTTTCATATATTGAGAATGTATGTTTCTCTGAGAGTTATGCTTCCAATTCTAAAAACTGACTTACAAAATCGTCCCACCCATTTATAAATTAGGGAATTATAATACTGTCACTATAATTCAATAATGCCATTATAATTACACATTTACTTTATTATGTAAGTGAATGTCAATCTGTTATGTTATTATGCAGATTTGGGAAATTGAACTTTCTAGGTTAGTTAAATGAAAAACAGTTGCAGAATGTAATTAGTGACTATAATTACAGCAATGTATCAAAATATATCATTAGTATTCACCTGGTATTATGGTGGCTGCATAGTACAAATGCATATTAAGAATAACACATTTAACTTCAACTTTTAGAAACTTAATTATAATAAAGAATGTTTTGAAATTCCTTGATTTCCAAGGGATCTTAATAGTTAACTATCTAAAACTAATAATTCACTCTATCCCTCCCTTTCTTAGCATCGAACATCTGTCTTTGCCCATAACAGAAGCTCATTCATAAGCAGAATACCAAAACATGTTTCCTTAAGTCTATTAAGCTGCTTATAGATTTTTTAAATCATGTTTTATCTATAATCTTTACTAACATATGATTTTAGTTCTCTCCATAATACTAATCTTTCAGTTTACTAATGTAAACATATACAATGTAAATTTCAGGAGCCATATTTTATATACATGGCAACATATAGAAAGGCTACAAAAAAATAAAATATTGCTGTTCTAGAGAAGTGACATGATAAACTCGGAACTAACTGGGAAGAGATTTTATGTACACACCAAAGGTTGCTACAAAATACTGAACAGGTATTTTCCATATATACCTGTTTGTACTGAGAAATGTCTCCCCAACATAGCAAATAAATTGATGGCCATTATTTAAAATATGGGCTTAAAATCGAAGTACTCAGGAGCCTGCAAAACTCTTTTTAAATCCAAGTTATAGGCAGTTTTTATCTATAGCAAGAGTTATTATAATTGACAGGACAAGCCTCATATTCAAATAGGTCACCTACCATGACTTTTTATTATTAAAGACCAAAGAAAGGTTAGTACATAGGACTGTGCTATACTAACTTAATTTAAAACAGAAAATCAGAAGCTATTTATTATTTTCTGAGATACTCTTCATCATCATGCCTATCCTCACTTTCCCTTCTGCCATTTTTTTCTACAAAAGAACAACCAGTGGTCTTACCTAGAACATCCAGATCAAGAGTCTGTGCTAGTTTCCTTGCACCATCAGCACCAAAAATATGAGTTCTGTGTTTACATTTTGGACACTGGAAAACACTCATATTTTGGACAAGGCCCAGAACCTAGAATAAGAAACATGCATTGAAATAAAAACAGAATTAAACTAAACCTAGATCTATTATTTCAACAAGTTTTTAATTAGTGCCTACTAGGGACAGTGATACAATGATGACTAAGTTACGGTCTCTGCTCTCAAAGAACGCACAAGCTAGTGGGAGAGAAGACACATGTAATTAACTTAATAATATGGTACAAGCTATGGAGAGATGAATGACAGGGATTAAAATTCCCTGTCTGGGAAGAAAATAGGAACCTCTGAGTTGCCCAAAGAAAACTGTTTCTTCAAGCTGAAGGTGAGAAAGGGACTGAGTCTTAGACCATGAATTCTAGGTAAAAGAATGAGTACAAACCAAATCAGCAAAATTAACTATGTGTGACATATTTGGGCTGCAACCTTGTTAGGGGTTAAGGTAGAAACTGGTTTGGCAAGGAAGGTCAGGGTCATATGTAAGGTGCAAAATGTCATCCATGTATTTGAGATTTTCTTCTTCAGAAAACAAAAAGACACAAAAATTTTTAGAAGCTGAAAGGATGGTATTGAGGAGGTAGTATTACACAATTAGACCTGTGTATTAAAATTTTAGCTCTGATAGCAAGGAAAAAAAATAAGCAGGAAGAAACACAGGAAAATAGTTAAGAGCTAACCATGGACAAGGCCTCAAAGTAACACTTTATAGATACTGAATGTTTACTATATGCCAAACACTGGGATTCAGCTTTATTTACTCTTCATAAGAACTTTATGAGATGGGTACTTATCATCCTCATCCCACAGTTGAGAAAACTGAAATAAAAGACTGAAACTCATTTATCCAAATGCTTGAAATAAAAATTTTAAATCTTATAGAAGTATCCACATCTTTCCCCAGCTTCTGCCATAAAATATATTTCACAAACATTTGTTGGATAAATAAACAGGATCTGCCAATATAATCCTTATTTATATTCCTTTTAATCCCATTGTTTTATTGATGGAAGTGGTGATTCCTTTTAGGATAAAAACAAGGCATATAATTATCAAAGGCTCAGAGATAAAAATGTATCATCTCATCAATTCTACCAATAAGATTAGCACTATAGATGATAGTACTATTAAAACATTTGATTAAATGAAAAATAGCACTGACAGTCCACAATAAAACATAAAGGTGATCACTGTGATCTCCATCATCTCGTCTCAACTTGGAAACGACTTTCAGTATATTTACAATGCAAGAGACATTAACTGCTTTGTATTCATCTAGCTTTAGGTTTAATGTGTCACTGCTTTGTCTTTCTGTTATACACATATTATTTGTTTGGTTTAAAGAGTTTGTGACTGGAGCCTCCCTGGTGGCGCAGTGGGTTATGCAACACACTGTGAAGCAAACAGCAGCCACTGCAGCAGGAGTTGGATCCCTGCTGCCAGCCAGGGAGGGGACCCACCTGGCACCAGCAGACCTCTCCTGCTGTGCCCGCTACTCCCCTCAGCAGTGTACCTCTATTGATCTGCCTGTTCTGCTCCCGGATCTCTGTGGTGAATCCTCTCACCCCCCACACCTCTGGCCTGTATCCCAGCTCTTGTATGCATAAATAAATAAATCTTAAAAAAATAAAGAGTTTGTGACACTCAAAGCACTTGCAGTGATAGTGGTTTTAAAAACAATTTGATCCAGTTTTATCTCAACTATGTTATACCTGAACATTTTTTATGTTTATTGAAGGTGTTTTGGGGGGAACAAAGTAAATATTTGAAATAAATGTCTGACATTTATGAGTTATATTTGTTCTGAACAAACTTTTGAAAATTTAGTTGACAAAATTTTGGTACAAATGTAAAAAAGTACAACTTTTGAAATCTCTAAATGTCTTGGTACTCAGTATTATCATTTTTCTAGAATCTATTAAAATAAGTAGTTTCTAAGATTTTTTTTTAACCTAACAGTATTATGTAATTTTCAATGGGGGTAGATAGGTCACTTGTATGTCCCTATACATCTGACATGTATTTTTGTCTATTCTTTATTATTCTATTACTTTCATGCTACATGTGTACCATAACCATCATACTGCCTATGAGAAGCATATAAGATAATATATTTATAGCCATTGCTGTATTTTTCTCTCTTGTTTCATGTATATGGTATATAACATTCAAAAACAATTTTTTTCATGATTGGGAAAAGGATACAAAATGCAAATTTCACAATTTTGACAAATGAATATAGGCAATTGTTTTGTAGTACTTTATTATACTAGGTAGCATGGCTTGGGCTTTTGGTTAGCTAATGAATTTTAATACTTTAGTCACTTTTGGATTTTTTGTTAGATTTTTCTAGAGCTTATGTTTTAATTTTTTGGTTCTTTGCTGTTTCTATTAACTGTAATATTTCAACAATTGTTATAATACCAATATGAAAAATACAAGTAATCAAATTTGTTGTTCTTTATGAAAAGAGAGACAGAATAGACTAAAATTCCTCACAACACATGTAAATGAAGACAAATAGTGAGGTACATAAATTTTGTAGCTAAGCATTTTCCAAGCATCTAATACATAAACCCTTTTGCTGATGCAAAATATCACATATAATAAATCATGCTGTGTTTTGGTAATTCTGTGCCATCTCCAGAAAACTAGAAGGGAAGACACTTTAATATGACAGAGCTTGTTTATTCACTACATCTCTGTAATACACTCATTGCTTGGGCAGTTTTACTGCCATTTATGTTAAATGTGATAGAGCGTTTGACTGTAGGGTTTTCAAGTTAAAAATAAAAATATCACTCAAGAAATGGGAACAAGAAAAACATTTAAATAAAGTGAAGATATAAGTGAGGGTATATTCCAATGTAGAAAGAATGGGAAACACATTAATACTCTGGAATCTTTTAGATACCCTAAGACATAGAGGCACTGAGCAAGTGTGTATTTGCAGTTTGTGTGATAAACTTCTTCTTATCATGTTGTTTATGGACTGTATAAATGTTCCAGACATATTCTCTATAAAGACTAAATAACTGTCACAGATATAAAACTATCACTAAACTCAATATTCAATGAGCTCCAATTACACGCTAGTAATTGGGCTAAACACAAGGAATAGTATACAGTAAGCAAAACAGACTTGATCCTTGCTGCCTTGGGGCAATGTTCTGTACTGTAACTAGAAAAGCAGATAGAACAAGTAATGGTGCAAAAATCAAATTACACTGGAGCAGTTTCTCTGGAAGCAAAGTACAGAGTATGATGAGAGTGTACAATAGAGATGATTCCCCTATTTAACCTAAAAGTTAGAGAATAAGCTGGTACAAATAAGAAGGAAAAATATTTAAGACAGAAGTAGGAAACGTATTTTCTTTCAAGGAATATAAGGTCAGTATGGCTGAGATATGTGTGTGTGACATGAGATGAGGTGGGATATACAAAGCAGGCTTACAGGCCAGGTTAGGAATTCAGGTTATGTGAGTACAAAGAGAAGATGAGGATTTGTAGCCAGAGAGACCACTATCCCAAACAGTTGTGGCAGACTCATCTTTTAGGATTACAGTGTCTAAAAACAATGCAGAATGGGGGCCTCCCTGGTGGCACAGTGGGTTAAGCAACGCACCATGAAGCAAACCGCAGCCACTGGAGCACGAGTTCGATCCCTGCTGCCGGCCAGGGAGGGGACCCACATGGCGTGGCAGACCTCTCCTGCCTTGCCTGCTGCTCCCCTCAGCAGTGTACTTCCGTTGATCTGCCTGTTCTGCTCCCTGCTCTCTGTGGTGAATCCTCTCACCCCCACACACACCTCTGGCCTGTACCCCAGTGCTTGTATGCATAAATAAATAAATCTTTAAAAAAAATTAAATTAAAAAAAAAACAATGCAGAATGGAAAAACTTAAAAGGACTTGTCTCATGTGTTTGTATTCTTAGGCAAATATAAACCTAGGCCATGTTCTCTGAAATAAGTCATGGAGAGATGTTAGATTTTAGTGCTATCCAAAATATTTCCAATTCTTCTAGGCACAAGGTTCAGAATTTTCTTCTCTGCAGTTAGGTAAGGACAGGTAATTTGTTTGGGACAATAAAATGTGAGTGGTGATATGTGTCATACATTTTGTGTGTGTATATCATATTTTAATAAAACATTTGTTTTATAAAAGATCATCATGTGGAGGATGATTAATAATGTAATAAGAACAAATAACCCAAATGATGGTATACCAATGTCCTGTGAACCTGCATACAAAAATAACCATCCCTTTTAAGTAAAAAATACAAAAACAAAGCAGCAGCAACAAAATTAAGATAAGGTTCTAGGGATAAAAGTCCTTACTTTTCCTACCTGACTCCAAGGAAAGACCTGAAATTAAAGTCTAACCCCAGAGAAGCTCTGAAATAGCAGGACTCAAGATCTGCAGTATCTCAACAAGGTAGCCATTAGTTCCACATAGCCACTGAGTATTTGAAATGTTGCTAGTCTGAAATGAGATATGCTCTAAGCGGAAAACACACACTGGATATCAAAAACAATGTGTGTAAAAGAATGTAAAATATTTCATTTTTCTAAAGTTTAAAAAATGATTCAGTTTTAAATTTCAATGGTGTATATATCATGAACACAACACAAAAAGATATACAAATCATAAAGGTATACAAATCACAAGAGTTTGATTGAATGAACATATCACAAAGTATACATGTTATCACAACTTTTCTTGTATACTCTCCAAAACACATTCCCCAAAAGTATAAATTAACCGAATTTCTGACACCATAGACAATTTCTTCTCATACTAAAATTAATGTAAATGGAATCATGCAATATATATAATTACATATAATATATAATAATAATTAATTCTATATGTCCAAATATAACTGTAGTTTATTTTCATTGAATCCTAAGAATCATTATTCATTGCCTTATTGTATTATTTGTATTGCTTCCATGTTTGGGGTATTATAAATAAAGTTTCTATGGATTTTTTATAAAAGTCTTTTTTCTTATTAGATTGTGCATATTTAACCAGTAAAAATTGCCAAAGTTTTCCAGTAAAGTTCTACCAATTTATACTCCCACCAGGAGCACATGAGAATTTTAGCTGTTTACTAACATTTAGTAACATCCATACTTTCTTTCATTTTAATAAGTATTGTGTGCATAGTGATATCTCATTGTTCTAGATTGTTTAATTGTTAAACTGTTAATACTGGAACATGTACTTCCTAGACTCTAATCTATATGGCCCCTGGTTAAAGTTTACCAAAATCAAAGCGGAATGAGATTTGGGAGACGGAAGTGGAGTCTTACTCATATTCTAAAGGTTTCCTTTGGTTAGAGGTGGTGATAAAAAAGCAGCAGTATGGTACATTCCAGCTGATCCTCATTCTTTCTGCTTTCTAACTCTCCTTTGCATTCAATAGCTATTAAAGAAGTTCAATATATTTTTCCTTGTTTATTGGTCATTTATATATCTTCTTCTGTAGTGTTTGTTCAGGTCTTTGTCTATTTTTTTCCAGTAAGTTTTTTTTCTCATTAAATTGTTAGACTTCATTTTTTAAATACAATTCCTTTGTTGGTTGATTCTTAATTTTTTATATTAATTTCAGTTGAAATTTTATTTTGCATACACTGAGTTAAGTATATCATAAATTAATTTCACTTTTATTTTCTCTACTTTTTAAAATATGACCACTAAAAACTTTAAAAACTATATTTATGGCTCTTCTTGTATTTTTTTTAAATAGTGCTGCTGCCGAACTTATTCTGGTAGCTTTCTTAACTAATGTTGTTTTCAATTTATGCATAAAAAAATTTACCAGGATTTATGATTTATTAATGTTTTAAGAAGTTGAACAGAAATCAGATATTTACCTTCAAAACCACACAGAAAAAACTGTCACATTTCTTTGCTTTTGATTGAAATTAAATCAACTAAGAGTGATAGTCACATATGACTACTTCATTTGTTCAGCAGTTCATTTAAAAGTTACACACATATATACAATATATGTATGCAAATATACATATACATTTGATTTAGTAAAAGAAAATAAATTATTAATTAAGATATGCAGCTATGTGGCAGATATCTTTTTCAAAATATGGGAGAGAATTTAAAAGATAGCATTGAAGGAAAAAAAAGATTAGTGAACTATTGCACTAGTTCACTTAAAAGTAGTCCTCTATAATCAGTGAGTGCTGAACAGGGAAAGCTAAAGTAATTAAAAAGAACATTTGAATATTCATACTAACATTTGTTCATAAAAAGGTATTCTCTATTAAATAGGAAGGAATAGATGTTCACATGACCATCCCCAATTCTAGTCTCCCCTGCCAAAACCTTATATTGCAGGAATACGTTATACGTTGTTAAGTTGCCTGTGCTTATTGTAGTTACTCTGCATATCCTTTGATACCACCACCACTAGGAAACATGCTTCGCCATGGCTTAATTTATATAATACCAATGTGATTCAGCTTTAAGCATGCACCATCATTTACTAATGTCTCATCAAGGTACAAGATCCTTTTTTCTCTTTACCTCGGCTAGTTTTAATGAAGGAAAGTAAATGCTACATGCCTGCCTAGCATCAGCCACCACAAACCTTTTCTATGTTATTCTAAGGTTATTCCAATCCATCACTGGCTGAAAAGGGTATTTCTTTTATTAACTTTTTAAAAAACTGACTTTCTTGAAATAACAACATTGCTCTGAAATATTGGATTTTTGTGTCTAATGTATTGAATTAGCAGGCTCAGAAAGCACCAATATTAATTTCTTCTTGGCATTTTAAACTCAAATTCAGGTAAGTAACAAGCAAGATTTTCAGGCTACTATATAATCCAATTTTTCAAGGTTACTTCAGGTTAAATTCTTACTGGTTGGAATCTGAAACAAAGATTAAAAGTTATGATTTAAGAAAAAACAAGGAGGTGGGCCCTCCTTGGTGGTGCAGTGGGTTAAGCAACGCACTATGAAGCAAACCGCAGCCACTGCAGCACAAGTTCGATCCCTGATGCAGGCCAGGGAGGTGACCCACCTGGCGTGGCAGACCTCTCCTGCCTTGCCCACTGCTCCCCTCAGCAGTGTATCACAGTCGATCTGCCTGTTCTGCTCCTCGCTCTGTCTCTGGTGGATCCTCGCAACAACCCCCCCCCCCACCCCCGCACTTCTGGCCTTTACCCCAGTTCTTGTGTGAATAAAGAAATAAATCTTAAGAAAAAAAAAAAGAAAGGAAAAACTTGCTGTTAAATAATGAATAATCATAACTGAAATATATTAGATGTATAAATGCTTTTCAGTTTTCTATTAGCCTTGAATCAATTTTTGTATATTCCTTGAAGCATGAGTATAGACATTAAAATATACAAAAATTATATGAGTATTCTTATTTTCTCTTTCAGAAGAACTATTCTGACATGGAGAAAACAATGAAAGAGAGGCCTGAATCCAGGACTACCTAATTAGTTGTAGGTCCATGTGGTGCAATTCAACTTCTCTGTCTTGAATTCTAAAATGAGAATTTATGATGTCTAAAATTATCACTATAACAATAACATTCAGAGCTACCTTTGCAGCACCAGGTGCTATATGACAAGTTCTGTCTGTCTGTCTGTCTATCTATCTATCTATAAATCAATTTTCTCATTTAACTGCCACAATGACCTGCATCACAAAATACTAAAGATAAATTGTTTAAGGACACAGTTATTAAATAACAGCCAGAATTTAAACCAGCAGGGTCATTGTATGTGGAAGTTTCCAAACTAGATAACAAGTCAATGGAATACAAAAGGTTTGTTCATGGAATTAGGTGACCTGAAACAATCATGAGTCAATACAGTCTAAGGGAGCAATTACGCATAAGAATTAAAAGCACAGTTAAAGAGAAAATCTAATTTGAACCATCCTTACTACTTAATGCTGCAGTTAAGCCTTATAGACTACATTTCCTTTTCCATGAACCTGACCATGGAAATCCCTTTACACTCCCATTATACTTTTCTTGACAGACAGAACAAAACAATTTCTTGACAGTCAACAGAACTCCGCCCCATTTAAAAATCTATCGCTTTCCTTCTTCCCTTACCCACCTAAATGAACAGAACCCAAATGATAAACAAATTTGATGGTGAGTTCTCTTATTCCTTGGAAACTCTTGCCCTATGACATTCTATGAGATTCACATTACTCAACTGTGCAGGTGAACGGATTTCAAAGTAAAGCCCAACCTACTGTTTACAAGAAGCTCACCTCAACAACAATGACAACCATAGACTTAGAACTAAGGGTTGGAAGGAAAGTGTATACAAGCAAATAGCAACCAAAAAAAAAAAAAAAATCAGGAACACCTATCTAATAAAATAGACTTTCAATTAAGAAAAGTAAAAAGATATATTATAATTAAGGGTCTAATATAACAAGAAGAAGTAACACTTCTAACTATATATACACCAAGGGACAGAGCACCAAATTATATGACAATAACAGAATTTAAGAGAGATATTGATAACAATATAATAGTACCAAGGGATGTTAATATCCAACTTACTACAGTGGACATAATTTTAAAAACCAAACTATAAATATGGAAGCAACAAAATTTAAAGAAGCGCTAGAGCAGTCTATTAATATTTCCTTTAAAATATCAATTACATTTATTTCCTTTTCCATTTTCATTGCCATTATAATAGACCCTTACTATCACCTACATGAATGTTTTTCTTACTAAAACTGTCTTGTGAGAGAGAAATATTTTACATCTTGAACCAAAAAAACCACTTGTATATGTTTATAACTAAAGTCATATCTTTATAAAATAACATTTTCTCTAAGAGCAATTTATCTTGATATTGTTTAAAAACTAGGTTACATGTCTTACTGTAATGATTTCATAACTCACTGAGGGTCACAACCTGCCCTGTAACTAACAATGACCATTGCAGAATGCTTCCTCACGGCCTCCACACTTTCCTGACTCCTATCCTTTCTATTCATCTCCATCAGATTAAATCCTTCTAAACACCACTCCAATTATGTCTATTTCCTATCCAGCATTATTTATGGATTCCTGTAAAAGCTCAAGAAGAAAGTTCAAATTCCTTACCTCAGTGCTTAAGGCTCTACCAAATCCAGCCTAACATAGACACACTCAGCATATCACCTCAATTACAGATAAATGAACACCTTCATCCTGTGATGTCCTGACTCTTTTTAGACTAAATTCTGTCCTCCCAGTTCCCTGATATGCTAATGAAAATCCTACACCACTCATTCATCCAGTATATATTTAGGGAGCAGCTATATGTCCTAGGTACAGAGGAAACTAGTCCTACCTATACTCATGCAGCTTACAGTATGGCACTATAAATATAAAACACTGACAAATGTGAAAGTTACAAAAGGGGAGTAGGAATTTACTGGATCAGACATGTCTCCCACCAGGTTCAAAGTAAAGGTACAGGATTTTTAGGTGGGGAAATAGCATGCTGAATGCTATGAGGAGAGAAACTGTGGAAACATGGAAGTGGAAGACCAGTTTGGTAGTGGTAGAGTCAATGCAAGGCAGAGTAGTCTGTAAACTGCATATTAAAAAAGAGCAGCAGATTGGGATGGCATTACATCCCAGGTCAAATATCAGCATAGTAAGTATTTATCTGATGCCTGTATATGTCAAGTAACTGAACACTTAAGTGTATTTGAGTCATGTTCTCTTGCCCTCTAGGAACTCACATTCTTCCGTGGAGACTGATAGGTAAACCTGTAGTGGGATAAAAGCCAAACTAGATATGTGTTCAAATAATTCTTTAAGAGAAAGAATTATTAACTTTTTCTGACAGTTTGGAAAAATTACCTAGAGGTAGTAATGCCTGATTTGAAAAACACGGTTCCCAAGCTAACACTGGCCTATCAGGCAAGGAAATAGCATATGCAAAATTATAGAACCATGAAAAATAAAAAGGAGGGCTTTTCCATGAAAGTCCTTCTTGATAATGACAGAGAAGAGATATTTTCGCATTCCTCAGAATTTAGGTTCCCTGCATACCATCTTGCAATTAGTTTACAGGGTGAAAAGTCCTTGGAACAAAGGGTTCATCCTCCCCATCCTACTTCATATTTTCAAATCACCAACAGCACTTAGAAAGCATGTGACATCACAGTAAATAATTATATATGTAGAATACATAAACTAATAACTATTTATTGAATTAAAATTAAGTGATTGCTTATGTATAGAACTATAATAGAGGAAATAAACTTTATTTTTTTAAGAGTTATTTATTTTATTATTTTTTTTAAAGATTTATTTATTTATGCACACAAGCACTGGGGTACAGGCCAGAGGTGTGGGGGTGGTGAGAGAATCCACCAGACAGAGCAGGATGCAGAACAGGCAAATTGACAGAAACACACTGCTGACGGGAGCAGCGGGTGAGGCAGGAGAGGTCTGGTCTGCTACGCCATGTGGGTCTTCTCCCTGGCCGGCGGCAGAGATCGAAGTCGGGATCGAACTCGTGCTGCAGTGGTTGCGGTTTGCTTCATAGTGCGTTGCTTAACCCACTGCGCCACCAGGGTTGGCCCTAAGATTTATTTATTTATGCATACAATAGCTAGGGTACAGGCCAGAGTCACGGGAGGTGAGGGATTCACCAGAGAGAGTGGGGAACAGAACAGGTAGACTGACCGAAACACACTGCTGAGGGCAGCAGTGGGTGAGGCAGGAGAGGTCTGCTGCGCCATGTGGGTCCCCTCCCTGGCTGCCAGCAGGGACTGAACTCATGCTGTAGTGGCTGCGATTTGCTTTGTAGTGCATTGCTTAACCCACTGCGCCACCAGGGAGGCCCGAGGAAATAAACTTTAATAAAACTTTTCAAAGCTGGGGAGGATTTTACCTAAGAAGAGAGCGCTTAATAGTGAAATCCCTGTGATTATGCAAGTTCAAATGGTAGGAAGGATTCCAAATTGAGGTGTCTGCTTGAAAAAATGTTCAACATCACTTATCATCAGAGAAATACAAATCAAAACCACCTGTGAGAATGACCCATATCAAAAGTAACAGTAAGTGCTGGCAAGGATATGGAGAATAAGGACTACACTTAGCAGTGGGAATATAGACTGGTCCAACTCTTATGGAAACCAGTATGGCGATCTCTCAAAAGACTTCAAATGGGTTTGCCATATGACTCAGCAATTCCACTCCTAGCTATCTACCGAAAGAACACAAAAACACTACTTCGAAAGGAAACCTGCACTCCCATGTTCATTGCAACAGTATTTATAATAGCCAGGATATGAAAACAGTTTCAATGCCTAAAAACAGACAGATTATGAAGGTGAAATAAATATATATATATACACACATACATAGATGCAGATAGATAGACAAACAGATAGACAGTTTGTATGTGTATATGTGCATTATAGTACATCACAGGGATTTCCCTAACCAGCCAAGTCTGAAGTTATATTAAGTTTAAGTCCTCTTTCTAAATATATTGCAATGGAATACTACTCAGCAATCAAAAAAATTACTCATGCCATTTGCAGCAACATGGATGGAGTTGGGAGAGATACTGTTAAGTGAAATAAGGCAGAGAGAGAAAGATAAATACCAGATGGTATCACTAATAAGTGTAATATAGAGAAACTAAGAACCAGAAAAGACAACCTTAAAAACTAACTCTTGAAAACTGACTATAGAACTGAAGCATCCAAAGAAGGGAGGAAATGAGAGAGGGCAGGAACAAAGAGAGGAGGAAGCACAATGGATTATGGTGGTGGACTATGGGTGATTCGGTGATTGGTACCCTACAGTGGTGATACCTGATAGAGAGATTCCTTAATGTTCCCACAATTAAAAGAAAAATAAATTTTTAAAAACTTGTCACAGTTGCAGATCATGTGAGACTGGAATACTTACATAAGTCAGAGTATTAGAGCCATAATGAGAAAGAAAACATAAATCGAAAAACAAATTCAAGTATTGGGCCTTCCTTGTAAAATGATGGTAGCAAAAGTGGGTGAAAATGACACAAGACAATAAAGTACTCACTATTAAAAATGTGTGACTGAAAATTTTTACTATTTAAAAAAAGCCTATCAACAAATTCTGAGACAATCAAGGATTTGGAAGAGTTGATACCATTTCAGGCAGAGAACAGATAATTTTATAGTTCATCTCTTCTTGTCCTTCCCCTATCTGAGCCTTGAGTTTTAAAAAATCATTTAAATTAACTTCAAAATGTTCTTGTAGACAAGACATTACTAAACTGTCCATACCAATGAATTCCAATGATATCACTGTTTCCATGGTAACTAATGCACTTCAAAAGAGAAAAAAACAGAGAGCAAGACTAAAAACCAGAGAAAAAATGGAATAAAGTGGTTTAAACAAAACATAACATTTCACATTTATGGAAAATTTTCTAATTTCAGATGCTCTATGATTATTTAGATAGACTCCAAGTCACTTAAAAATCATGGAGATCTCAGAGGTCATCAAAAACAAACTCCACTCAGAGTGGGGAGTTACCTTTACAATTATTGCACAACAGTTGTCCACTGCTTACAGAATTCATTCCTGGAAGATTTTCATTCTTTCACTTGAAAAGAATGATAGATAGAAAAAACTTTCTATCACTTTTAAAATTGTTGCTACTTAGAGGGCAAATAATTAAAATATAGGATTGAAAAAAGACCTCTACAATAAAGATATAGGAAGATTTTTTTAAAAGTCAACTTGGTGAGACTATGTAGTCCCAATGACTTTCATTTCCATTTCACCTCAGTCCCACACATCCGTGACCAGCCACATGCTGGACCTTGTCATGACCCAGAACTGCTCTACCTCTGTGAATGTTAACTCCTACTTTAACTTCCTGATAACAAACAGTTCTTTCACTCCCCAAAGTAATCCCTGCACTAGCCCTACAAGCCTTATAAAGTATAAGATTTGTCACCTGGAATAATTTTTTCATACTTCCTTGCTAGTATTTTCAACTTTTATTCTTCAGTGGCAACCACCTACCAACAGCCTAACCTAAGCTTAACAGTGATCCCTCTTCCCCATTATTTTCCATACAGATTTTTTTTGTTCCACCCCCTTAGAGTCTAGAGAAAAATCTGTTAGAACAGTGTGACACTGTGTGCCTCTTTATTTACAGGGAAGTATCAAGTGCCTCAAATAAGTGAAAGTAATGTAAGGATTGTAATGTGTACATGAAGAAATTGGGAGGACATTAAACTCCCAACTAAGATAGTACATGCACAGCCTACCCTGCAGACATGGTCACATCAAGTGACAGTGTCCATTTACCATATATACAGATGCATCAAGTTGACTCTATACTGAAATGCATGTTCTAAACTGTCCTCTGACACAAGTCTACTTGTGTTTGCTAAGGCACACTAGGAGTAAGGTCTCTATTTATGGTAAGAAGCATATCAGACTGTGTTTTTCATATATAGTTTCTTTGCTCTGAGAACTTGGTAGAAATGAGGGGGCCTTGTGGGAAGATCTATGTCTCTCTGGTCTCAGATCTGTTTCTCTGGAGCATTAAGCTCTCTTTAAAAATTCATGAAAACAGGTAGTTTTATAATGATCCTATGTTGCTTTCCCACAGCTGCTAGAAAAATAATGGCATACTTCGAACATGCATTTAATTCCTTAATGGCATGCAATTTGTTTACAGACTTTACTTCTAAACCCATCTGATTTTAATCATCCTTTATTTTATTTTTAACTTGTTTTATTGTCATGTATTGTACAGAAAAATCTTTAGGTTAGTTTTTAGAAGAAGGATGGGTATAAATGAGTTAAACTGCAGGAGACAGAAGGAAAAAAGTCATTTCTTTTTAACCTATTTATCCACTGGTGATCTATTTGAAGTCTTGCCATCTAAATACATTAGTAAAGCACTCCTGTCAATTTCTTGTCAGTGATAGCTGCAGGTATTTGAATTATTCTTATGTAATGTAATGTGTATACATATTTGTACCTATATGTGTATTTTTAATATAGCAATTAAAATGAAATAGGATTTTCATATAGATATTTGCACAGTTCTAAAATCAAACTTGCATTCTATTTCTCCATGCCTTATTTGTTTAGTTAGGATTTTGGTATTTTTGCAACAATGAAGCTATAAATGCTTACAGGCACTTGGACTTTCCGAAACATCTCAGCACCCTTATGTGCATCCATCAATGCAATGTCTTGGGGTGTGGAGACAATCACAGCACCTAATCAAAAGAAAACAAAAGAATGGCAAAAATGATGCTATCATTTCATTTTTATGGAAAGATTATCTCTAAAATTATGTTGCTTATATGCTAGAAGACTCTACTATATTAACTATTTAGGTAATTTATATAAATTTTACATATATGACTAGGAAAGATGAGAAAACATCTACTTTGCTCTTATCTTTTACTCTTCAGTGCTAAGTTCTAAAGACAAATGATTGACCATGATTTAAGATAACAGCTATTATCACCAGAATCTTCTTCATGTTCAAATAATATACTAGTTGAAAGATGTAGAATGCAGGACTTATTTTCAAGAAGCTAATACTCTATTTGGGGAAACCAAAAACTAAGGATTATTAATACAAAGCGCTAACCATTAAAATAGAGGTATGCAAAGGGTGTTAGAGTATTAAAGGAGGATTAAAGGAAAGATAACTAATCAGTCAAGGGGAGTAGATGGTGAAGGTGATCATGGAAGGGATAAGGAAGCAGGAGACAATAGATGCAATAGGGCAAAGTTTCCAGAAAGAGGTGATTAGTAAGTTGAGTCCTAAGTTTGTATTAACGAAAACTCACTAGTATAGAATATTGTGGAGAATAGTTTGCTGTGTGTAAAACTAGGGAATCTGGAAGAAGTTTAAATGCAAAATGACAGCCTTAAATAAGGGAGTATTGAAAGTAGGTAGAGATGGAGGCTGCCCTGGGTCTCCACTATTACTTGGCAGAAACCAGACAGTTCTAACATACAGTATTTCTAGAAAAAATGAAGCTTACTTTTTTTTCTTTAAGGGGAAACATAGACCTGGTTATGATTTACAGAATCTGAATTTCTTAAATTATATGGTTTATTCTCGATGATAATCTGAAAACATATCCTAATCACCCAGATGAACATTATCTTATAACTAAGTATACACAGCCATAACGTTTTAAAGCCACAAACTATCAAATCGGAACCAAGGGGCAATACTTTACTATAGCTAATGATAAAGGAGGTAGAATTAACATTAAATAACTGATTGCACCAAGTGAAGGTCAAATGACACTAGAGTATTATCTGAACAGATATTTTGAAGAAGTCAGAATAGAGAAATATGGTAGCAAAACTAAGTTACCACAAAGCATGTGGTAATATAAGCACGTCAAACTCAAAAATAAACTGCAAAACATTCTTTTACCTAGATACAAATTTATCTTGCAATTGGTATTCTCATTTCAGCAAAAAACTTCATCTTTTACATTAAATTAATGCCATTAATTTGAATTTTATTGACTGTAAGCTTTTCTGGTATTTAATTTGTAACTTTCTTAAAGTTTTTCAAAAATGATGTGAGAATTAAAAGCTTAAGAATTAATGTTTACACCTAGTTAAGTAATCTTATAACTAAAGTAAGTCAATATGGGTTATTGGATATGAAATTATTTTTCTGTTAGAAGGAGGCTGTATTACTGATGTTTATAAAACATTACCTCTGGAATTCAAATAGAATCAGAATTTAAAGTCTTATTGCATAGCTAACTACTTGTGTGACTAGGGTAATGACTTAACCTCTCTAAAATTCATTTATTGTTATTAATAAAATTCCTTTAATGTTGCTGGGAATGCCATCTTCATATATGCCATCAGGCAGCTTATCCACTTTTGAAATTGTCCAATGCATCACTACATTTTTCTATTTTGATTTACACTGCCTAAAAAACTGAAAATTAGCCCACAGTTCTCTTTCTCCTCTTTTAAAGATTGATGGAAATCACATCTCTGCAAAAATTATATTCAACTTTACATCAATATATTTTTCACAATTTGCCACCTTCTAAATTCTGTTTATCAATCTATGTCACTATATTTTCATCCAGGCATTTAGAAGGAATTTAATTCTAGTTCTGCCCCCCATCAAGCTGTGTGGCTAACCTTGAGCATTAAATAACTAAAAATGACTCTGGGTCTCACTTTTCTTAGCTGTAAAGTTAGTTAATGAACTAGCTAGTCTCCAAAGTCTAAGCTCTCTCTGACGATATATCAATTTGGCATTTCTTCTTAATTATAGTTTCCAAAACCAATCTTGTTCAACCTAACTGCTAGTAAACCTATTTAAGTGAACATGAAATGCTACCTACTCCAAGAAGTACAGCCATTCTCTTCACATGTAAATGAAAAACCCCTGTTAATTTCCTCCAAACTCCCTCTTCAACTCTATATTAGCATATGAGGAGTTTTCTATTTCATTAGCCCTAAAAAATATCTTTAGCTTTTATATGTGATATTTTATTGTTTTAAATGCCCTTTGTGTACTATGTGTATTACCATAACATAATGTACTTTTTGGCAGTTATGCTAGTCAAACAAAATTAATGACACATTGTCTTGCACAAAATAGGCACTTAACAAAGGATTGGTGATTTAAGCAATTTTTCCTATTTTCAAATCACCCATTTTAAGATTACAGCTACATGAACTCTTAGTTGGTAACTCCTTGAACTAGGGATCAAGCACTCTAGATTAAGGTTCTGTTGACTCTGCTAATGTACAACATATCCTTGAAAAGCTCAATAAATCTTAATTAACTCCTCTATAAAACAAACTTATTTCCAATTGACCTTACTTAATCTATAGAGCTGTACATTTTTTTCAATGTAAAAGTGTTATAAAAATGTTCACTGGTACTATTTTGATAGCTATAAGATCCTAAAATGACTTGTTCTTGTCTGTACTTAAAACATAACATAATATCATAATTAAGCATCTGCATCATCTCTTTGTAATTAAAATAGCAACAGTCATATACCACAACTTTTTGATAGGACAAGTATCATCCTGAAATGCTCACAAAACATGGGAACATCCCCACTAGAACTATCAGCTACAATTATAAAGGATTTTTTCATGTACAATTTTTTGAATTAAATATATTTTCTTAACTAATAACTGTAAGTAATTATAACGCAATCATATTAAGCACAATATTCTGAGAAAAAAATCCTAGATCTTCTTTAAAAATACAAAACGTAGCATACACATAAATCTTTTTTTAACCAAAATTAAGTACATCATAAAAGTAACCATTTCACATATATTAACAATGGAATACTAGATGGGGATCAAAAAAGACAAACGCCATTTTCAGCAACATGATGGGGCTGGTAGGGGTGATTATAGGCAAATTAAGTCAGAAGGGAAAAAACAAATGCTGAATGGTGTCACTGGTATATGGAATATACAGAAATCAGATACAGTCAAATTTAAAAACTAATCCTTGAAAGCTGACTATAGAACTAAGGAATTCGGAGAGGGATTGAGAAAGTGAGAAGCAAGACTAAAGAAGGAAGGGAGCCAGTGGACTATGGTGGTGGATACTGGGCATTTTGGTAGTGGGTATGCTATAGTAATATCACCTGAAGGGAGATCCTATAGTTCCAAAACACAAACAAAAATGTAAACCAACATTATCACAATAAAAAAAGGAAATTATAGAAAAGTAACCACTTTAAACAGACTTACAATAACATTTAGAATTTATGATAAGGAAATAAAGCAATACAACAACAACAAACAAAACCACAAATGAAATTAAATTTAATCAATAACCAATCCACACATCATCATAACTGAGATTTTCAAATTTTAAAGAAATCATGCTATTTTTTTTATGTACCTCTCTAGTTAAAGTATGGTGTCTAAATCTGATATATTTTATCTTTCTGGTTATTGATGTTCTACTTAATAAGCTTTAATTTTACACAGGGCTCATGGAACATGAACCAAAATGAACAGGCCCAGATTTGTTTCCCCCTTTGTACCATCATTGATGAGGTCACTTCAGTTTTGTGGAGAGTTTGTTAGAAAACTTGTGCTCCCTCTACTGACCAGAAGTTGTTACTTTATGAGTAACAACATAAAGAATAGTGTTTTGCAATAAATGCAGTTTTCCAAGAATAAAAATACAGTGCCATAAAACACCTATCTCAAAAATCTCATGGAATTTTCTATCCATTTTCTAGGGTAAATATCAAGTCCAAACAATTAAATAATACTGTTTAAATGCTATTTCCAAAGTTTTAATCTTTATTTTTTTTAAAGATTTATTTATTTATGCATACAAGCACTGGGGTACAGGCCAGAGGTGTGGTGTGGGGGGGTGTGTGTGTGTGAGAGGATTCACCACAGAGAGCAGGGAGCAGAACAGGCAGATCAACTGAAGTACACTGCTGAGGAGAGCAGTGGGCACAGCAGGAGAGGTCTGCTGCACCATGTGGGTCCCCTCCCTAGCCTGCGGCAGGGGTCGAACTCATGCTGCAGTGGCTGCAGTCTGTTTCATAGTGTGCTGCTTAACCCACTGCGCCACCAGGGCGGGCCCCAAGTTTTAATCTTTAAAAAAAAAGTTACCAGCTGAGATTTACTATAAAAGGTTAATTGGCAGATTCAGGCAAATACTAAACATCTCCATAAAGTGAGAGTATTATCTTAATTGTTAATTCCCTACACTATTAAGAGGAAAATCTACTTTTAACTGCCTATCTGATTTGGGTGAGAGTTCAGAGTAGTTAAACATATAAAACTGATTATTCCAGATGTTAAGCTGATCATAATTACACCAGTGTAGAACTACTCAACTATGCCAGTCTAAGTCTCCAGGGCATAGATTGTATCTAATTCCCATGCTTGACTGCAAAGTTTAGTGTTGGAACCCATTACATATGTATGACAAAAACTGCTCAAAATTATACATAGGCAAATAATTCTATAGCTTACAATTCTTGAGCACACTGATGCAAAGTCAACGAAGACTTACAAGAACCAATATCTACTATTCTTAATGTCCACAGTGATCTAATATTTAATGCTGCCAATTCTCCTTAATTTATATAAAAGATATACCTGGTGTAAAAGAAAACAATCATTCAATTTCTGCTATGTTAACATAAACAATACTAAATAAACAAGTGTTTATGAACTGTAAAGTGATGAATGGCTTTGATATTTTTAGCTCTCCCTGTCTTTCTTTTGTACAACCCCCAAACTTCCTGAAATATACACATTATTTGATATGCAATAAAGGAATACTTACTAATATCACTATAAGACTGAATAAAACATGATTAAAAAGGTAGAGGCACCTCAAATGTACCCACAGACTGTATTTCAATAGGAAATACAAGTAATTTTTTCGAGTCACTATCTTGGACACTGTGCTCCATTCTCTTTAAGGATCATTATTTTGCTCACTTTGAAAAGAATTTTATTATAGGAGATGTCAACTGCTGTCCAAAATAATTATATATCACAAATATTAGTGGAAACTACAGAATTCCAAAGTGAGAAAAAGAAAGCACACTCAGGAACTTTAAGATTTCAAGTACCTTAAAGGGATTTGGATGTATATCTCTTGTTTAGAGACAAAGATTGACTCTTCAATACAAGAGTCAACAGGTAATGGACTTCCGATCAATCTTCAGTAGGGGCATGTTCAGGAATGAAAATAACTAGGGCTTTCAGAGATTTAAAATATCTTGGGCTCAGAATTGGCTCTCTTGATTGTTCTTGAGATCTCTCTCCTCTCTCTCCCTTCCTCCATTCCCCTCTTATCCTCCGCTCATTTCTGGTATTTCCAGTAACATAAAATCCTCAATTATCTGTCTTCAGTCCATCTTCATACCAATCAGTAAATGGAACCTTCTTTTTCTCAGAATATCTGTTCATGCTAAACTCTCAGATTTAGTATTTTGCATTTCAAATTCTGTTAGATGTACATACAACCTAACCGGCCCATGCTCAAAGTGGGCCACCATGAAAGTATGTTTGTTTAATAACGGAACACACTGCTTTTTGTACTCATTCTTTCTCTAATATAAACTCCAGAGAGGAGAATTTCTGTTTTATTACTACCCCAACTTTATTTAAACCAGGTGTATGTCAGGAAACAGAAACTGAGACTTTATATGAAAAAGCTTTGCTCTCCATTTCCAAATGCTGTCATATTTAAGATGTGAAGATATCTTCAAAGCTATACGTAATGATCATGTTTCTAATATCTATGACCAAGTATAAAAATATTTTAATGCTAGATTGTAGAACTTTTACTTTTCTACATACAAACATTTAATGGATTCAAAAGTAGTTTTTTTTATATAAATCTGTCCTCTATTGGCCATTAATTATTTACTGAACATTACAACATTAAGGAATTTTAAGGATGTAAGGCATGTCATGGGGAACTGTTCTGAAAATTTGAATCAACTATCCCAGAAGCTTCACATCTAAATACAGGTTAGATGATTAATGAATTAAACATCAGATAAGTTGGTCTAGACAAAATGATTCTGAAAACTAACTAATAAGAACCATCTGGAAAAGCTTTTAAAATACTGGGTCTTTCCATGTCATTAATTCAGAAGTTGATAATTCTGATGCTATTTCTACTTAAAACTTCAACATATAGTTGACCCAAATATAAAGCCCTAAAAAGAGTTTATTTCTTTTTACATTTAGATTAGAAATTACATTTACTTTTATAATTTCATTTTCAATATGAATGAAATTTCAGATGAGTACCAGGAGTGTCTTAAAGGTAACAACATCCTGAAATATAGTTTTTAGTCTTTAACAGTTATCTACAACTTGTGTAACAACAAAGCAAATTTGTGTGGAAATAATTATATAATTTGAAGAATAAAACAATAATTCTCTTCTGCATCATGAAATTCTTGCCAAATATAACTCTGCTTTACATTTGCATGTAAAGACAAGTGTACCTGGAAGAAGTCCAAAATAGATTATCTCTTTTAAAGTTCCATTTTGTAAATTGAAAATATAAATGAATATTTATTATCTCTGAATACTAGGAAAAGCTCTGATTTAAGTAATTAATTTCAGGGTGCAAGCATTTTTGTAGCTTTATAGGTTGAGGTCATAAATTGCAATTCTGTAGGAGAAAAATACGAAAGTACTAAAATTCCGAAAGAGTTCAACATTTTTTCTTGAGTTTTCAACTAGTTTCCCAAAGATCATTATTGGATGTCTTTAAAGAATTACTTTCAGGCCTCCCTGGTGGTGCAGTGGGTTAAGCAACGCACTATGAAGCAGACCGCAGCCACTACAGCACGAGCTCGATCCCTGCTGCCGGCCAGGGAGGGGACCCACATCGCGTGGCCTCTCCTGCTGTGCCCACTGCTCCCCTCAGCAGTGTACTTCAGTTGATCTGCCTGTTCTGCTCCCTGCTCTGTCTGTGGTGAATCCTCTCACCCCCACACACACCTCTGGCCTGTACCCCAGTGCTTGTATGCATGAATAAATAAATCTTAAAAAAAAAAAAGAATTACTTTCACTATGTTCCCTTTGCTTTGAAAGAATAAATATCAGTCTGTGAGGTGAACTATCTCAACTTATGTCCTATAGTCATTAACCCAATGGGTTTTCATGTTATAAAAACCACTGTCCAAATTGGCAAAAAACATTACCATAAAAAAGATTACTGATTAGATCAAGTCAAGTGCTGGTAAAGGGGAAAATACTAACAGGGACATATACAGCTTTTTCTCAATAAACCTGTCCAATACCTTTCACAAGCAATAAATGCTTTTCACTTAAACAATGACCAAAATAGTAAGGCGGCTTAATTTAAAATTCCTAACCCAACACATTTAAATGAATGAGATGCAGAAAAGACCCTGATTTCCAGAAAGGTAGGTCCTAGCTAGGAAGAACTGGCATCACCTCATTTATCATAATGTAGCATCAGTCAGATAGTACAGTTTCTTCTGCGCTAGTGCAGGATATTTAGCATATTATCTAGCTGACTATTCTGCCATACACAGTAGCTTCTCCCTTGTTTGGAGAAAGAAATGAAAACAGAACCCACACTAGAACCACGTGACTATTTTCTGCACCACTTCTACCTTTCCCTAAAAGAAAGAGAACGAACAAGGGCCCTACCATGATGACTACCCTCTCAACTGCTCAGTCTTTTCCCTTTCTATTTTAAGATTAATTTCCAAACGTTTCATCAATCCTTATTTAATAAAGTGAAGGGGGAGCTTTTTTCCATGAACTTTATCCTATCCAAATAAGCTCTTCCACTTGTTACTCAACATTATAAAAATATACTCACATTACTACTTCCCTAAAATATAAATATTCTGTTCACAAATTTGATTAACAGTATGATTTTGCCTCCTGACAGTATGGATTTTCACTAATTTGACTGGTATCAATTACTAGGTTGCAAACATTTAGAAGACAGAAATCATTACATTTCATTTATTTCAAGTCACTAATTCACAAATATAATGATGGAGAGAGAAGCTGTATTGGTTATTTTTTGTTTGCTGTGCTCTACTTCTTTCTCCTCTGCCCAAATACTTCCCAAGCTCTGCTTTATCCTCCAGTCCTCTCTGACCTGATCAATGTGCCCTAGTTGGCCCTGTGGACTATATCACCTGAGCTTCCAATAGAAACCTGCCACTGGGAGGTACTAGCAGGATATGAGACTATGGGAGGTTGGAACATTATTACCATCCTCACATACCAGTCCCTCCCTGCTTTGCAGGAACTCTGATCTTAATGTTCCTCCACAGCCATGGCTCCCAACTGGCATCCTCTTCCATGGTTCCAAGCAGCCTCCAAGTTCCACTGACACAATTTGTTTCCTTGACCCTCAGACCAAAGAGCAGTGACAACTTCTTACTGTCACTAGTTCCTGGGTGGGTGACTATCTCTTGTTGGTTTCCTTAATGTTGTACACACCTCTGTAACTTAGACCTTCATTAAACTCTATTCTGTTACTCTTTTTAAGGTATCCTGCCAAGACACTACTATATCACCTTAATATAAACAATTTACTAATACTTGTCAATCTCTTGAAAAAATATTGTACATACATATTATGTGAAGCATAAACTCTTCACTAAGACTTAAAATCAAGTTAAGATCTTATCTTCAGACAGTCATACAGAGGACCTCTGTTGGAGTAAAGAAAGAAAGAAAATATATTTTAGGTAACATCTGTTCGAATTCAAATGCTAGCATGGCACATATATTGGTATTTTTCAAGGAACTTACAATGGTTCCTAAAGAAATATTAGATTATATAATTCCCAAAAGTTCATCGCGATGCATTAAAAGAAAACCCGGAATATATACTTTCTATATGTGGCAACAAAAATATATGTTAAAAAATAAAAAAACACAAGCAAAAAAATCAACACTGACATCGCTGCCTTCTCCCTATAGCAAATTCAACAACTCAAGAGCAACTACAGTCCAAAAACTGCAATTGGTTATTTCCCATCTTTTATCCTGTATCCTTTGCCTCTAGCAATTATTACAACTATTAGGTATTTGGAGGATGTAATGCTCCAGGAGCCCATGTAAGCTCAAATTTGAATCATTAGGCACTAATATTGCTGTCAACACTATTGTTCCTAGATAATACTTTCAACACAAATAAGAGGATGATCTTTTTTCTTTAAAGTTTCTTCTTATAATGAGCTTGCCATCCATCCCATGGAATGCACACAAAGAGCCTCTAATTAACATTCAGAAAGAGGATCTTTTTGCTTGACCAGGTCTGCCTCCAGGAATTTCCCAAGAGGATATCCCTTTCCAAGTAAAAAACACTTAATTCTATTCTCAACATGACTGGAAAACACACAAAGTTGATAATTCACAACATTTTAGTACTCCCCGCCCCCGGCCCCCCCACTTTTAAAACCCTATTTTAAAGGGTTCGAGTAATTCCTAAAATATTAACTTTAAATGAACTTTTTGTAACCAAAAAACAAGGGTCTACAGGAATACTACTATTGTAGACACCCAAACAAAATACATTCTAAAAGGCATCAAGTGACCACAAGAATGTACATACGCTACAGGAAAAATATAGCACAAATAAAACCCTAAAATTAAAGTATTTTTCTCTTAAAGGGAGAGTGAAATAAAATATGTTTTTAATAAATGTTTCCTTTAACTTATACATAGAAAAAATTACCTGCATAAAAGTAGTTAGGGTGGGGAAGATTGCAGGAATGAGTTAGCAAAATAGTAAGAAAGATAAGGTGGAACAATCTGTTCACATAAACAGTAATACTAGTTAACCAAACTTTGTCATTTATTCACTTAATACTAATTGCATAAGCTGAGTGCATGCAGAAAGGCACTGATTTTAGCACTGTGAGAAATACAAATTGAATAAAATAGAGATTTAGCCCTCCCTAGAGTAACAGTCTAGTAGAGAATATAACACAATTATGCAGTTTTTGAATGAAGAACATGAGAAGTGTTATAATAGTGGTTTAAAAAAACAACAACCCAGCTATGTGAATTCTAAAGAGGGAGGAATGATACCTAAATGGGAGTTTGGGAAAGATGGCAAAGAATATACATTTTAAATAACAAGTATGCAGGACTTGGGTATCCCCAGATTGGGGGTTCCAAATAAGGGTCAAAGATAGTCTTTGGAAAGTAAAGGGGGGCAGGCAGTGAGTACAAAGGGATTTTTGGAAGGGAGCTCAGGTGAGGTGAATGTGTTTACTGAGAAGCAGAGCTAAGTCTTATCACAGCAGAAACTCAAGAGACTCTAAAACACTTAAGAGGTTTATAGGATATGGGACATAAGAAAAGGTAAAACACAGAATATCTTGAAAGAGTTCTAAAGTCAGTAAGAGGGAAGAAAAATCAGGTTCGTAATTAGTGAACAGATAATTCAGTTGGGCCTAGAAAAGCAGACATGATTCTGACAGGCAGTTTCAGATTATAAATTGATGAAAGCTATGATTCAAGTCAGGTCAGAACTCTGGTTAGTGCCCTTCCCTCTAAATCCTACAAGCTGGCTCAAGTTTGGTCTCTCCTTAAATATGTTAGCTATGAAGTGACATTGGCCTAAATAAAACCAAATGTCAGGAACTAAATCTTTAACTAAAGTGCTCACACACACACACACACACACGTGTGCGCGCGCATACCCCCCCACTACTCCTTGTTACGTACTTTTTGGTATTGTTCACTATTTTTTGTAATTACAAAATTAATACATGTTCACTGCAGAAAAATTAGTCTTTTCACTGTTATCAATTCTAATGTTGACATAAAGCAAAAGTTAAGCACATGAGCCTAACTGAATATGAACTGATATGAGACTCAGCTATGACCTATTGTAATTCTATAACCTTAGACAAGTTACTTAACCTTAAAGATTTAAGAAAACAGGGAATTTATTAAGAATATATATAAGAAATATATATATTGTTTTAATGTAATACTACTATTACATTATTATGTATGAATACTATTATACTATTAATACTATCATGTACTATAATACATAATTTAATTTTTAGAATATTAATTTAATTCATTTTAATGTTTTTATATTAAGACTATATGAAAACTAATGTATGAAATACTGTTATTTGAGCAGCAGTTTTTATTAATTATTAAGCAATTATCATGGCATTACTTTATATAAATTATCTTTAAATAATTAGTGCTTCTGCTGGTGGGAATGCAAAATGACCCAAATACTAGGGAAGGCTGTGTGGAGGTTCCTCAAACTACTTAAAATGGAGCTACCATCTGACCCAGAAATTCTACTTCTAGTAATCTTCTCACACGTCACAAAAAATTAATTGAAAAGGAAATCTACATTCTTATGTTTATTGCAGCACTATTTACAATAGCTAAGATATGGAAACGATCTAAATGCCCATAAACGGGTGACTGGACCAAGAAAATTTGGCATATATACACAATGGAATACAATTCAGAAATCAAAGAAAATAAACCCATGCCATTCACAGCAACATGGATGGAGGTGGAAGGTATCATGCTCACTAAAATAAATCAGAAGGAAAGAGGAAAATATCAGATGGCTTCACTTATAGGAGGAACATAGGGGAAACAAACAAGGGATCAGAAAAAAAGGAGATAAAATAGTCAGCAAATTATAAATAGGAAACATTCAGCTAGGAAGGTGGGGAGAGGGATCAAAACATGGACAGAAGAGCACAAGAGACTATGGTGATGGTTTACGAGTGTTTGGGGAGTAGGAATTTTTTGGGGATTACACCTGAAAGCAGAATGAACAATAATGCAAAAGTATATAAATTAAAATAAAAAAATAACAATCAGTGCTTTTATTTAACTCTTAAATTGTATATATTCATTATAGAAAATTTAGAAAATACTAGTGAACAATAATACTTAGTAAGCAAAATTTTAATTGAAGTCCAGAAATAACCTAATTTGTGTGTTTTTCAAAAGCATCTTTAGGACCTGGTATTTTTATTTTTAAGACTTGATTCATGAAAAATGTTATGTTTCTAAAAGTTTCATTTTTAGATTTCTTCCCCTTAGACCAAGAAAAAAGCAAAGCAAGCAAAGTATATTTTAAATGCATATTCTATAATGTACCCTTAAGTCCATGATGTCTTCATCCTTTAATTCCCATGTATTAGGGCTTAGATCTCTCACACAGCACTTCTCATACTCTGCATTATAGCTACCCAGGTTCCTCCTTACCAGTCATGGCCTTCTCCTGGCTCTGTCTCCTAGAGCTGGGGCTTATAAACTGAGGATTGTGACCTTATTCAAAGTACACATAAATTACTGTTTCTGGGTCCTCCCTGGTGGTGCAGCAGGTTGAGTGCCACACCGTGAAGCAACGGCTGCATAGCAGCATGAGTTCGATGCCCAGCCAGGGAGGTGACCCAGATGGTACAGCAGACCTCTCCTGCCTCGCCCACTGCTCCCCTCAACAGTGTATTTCAGTCCATCTGCCTGTTCTGCTTTCCACTCTGTCTCTGGTGAATCCTCTCGCCTCCAGCAACTCTGGCCTGTACCCCAGCTGTTATATGCATAAATAAATACATCTTTAAAAAAAAAATAAATGTTTCTGTAATTACAAATACATTTTTTTTCTGGAGAGAATCCATAATATTCTCAATTCTCAAAAAAGTTCTGAGAATCAGAAAATGTAAAGAACTCTATTCTAAGGGAAAGACTTGTGACTTACTTATTCTTGGATCCTGCATGCTACTTAGCATCTACCTTTAAATGTTAGTTGATTAACATTTTATTAGTAAACCATAAAATCAATGTTAGAATTTTTTAATGCAATCTTTTAAATTTTTTTTTTATTCCCCATTCCATCATCTTCATAAAGAAACTACTGTTTCTGAAAGGAGAATGTGGCTTACCAATGGAGACAATAAGGAGTGGGAAATAGAGTTAATGTTTAATGAATATACAATTTCAGTTTGGGAAGATGAGAAACTACTAAGATGGATAGTGACAATGGCTGCACAACAATGTGAATGACCCTAACGCTACTGAACAGCTACATATATTTTATCACAATAAAAGCATACTGCTTCTATTCTCATATAATATTCACCACCTATTATAAAGGTCACACTTCAGCAGAGAAAAGGAATAAAGACGTATACTGGTTAAATTTAGAATATAAGAAAGATATCCTCAAAGGAAAAGCAAATCTTAGCCCCAATCTATACAATGTGGATGTTAGAGCATAAACACAAATTAAAATACAGTGATATAATAAATTAAAATACAGTGATATCGTATCTAAAAGGAGGTGCTGTTATCTGAGTAAACAAAGGTAAATTGCTCAGGGAAGTCAGTTTATCTGTGTGAAGTAAACTAAACTTTTCAAGATAGCAAGTCATAACTCCGGTTAAAAAAAGTTAACTGAGCAAAATCTCATCAATATAGTATTTTATGAATAATATAAGCATTTTTAAACCAAACAATAGACATTTCAAGGTGCCAGACCCACATTTTATTAAATAAATATTAAGTATTTTAAAATTTAGAAACATAAAATTCCCAAAACTACTTTTAAAAGTGGATTATATAGCACAGATTTCAAAAAGAATGCATCATTTTACCATGTCACTTTCTTAACTTCCGTATCATATTTAACAACTTAGCTTGCCAAAGGAAAAAAAAAAAACTCAAGTGCCAGTGCCTCCCTGGTGGCGCAGTGAGTTAAGCAGCACACTGTGAAGCAAACCATAGCCACTGCAGCACTAGTTCGATCCCTGCTGCCGGCCAGGGAGGGGACCCACATGGCGCAGCAGACCTCTCCTGCTGTGCCCGCTGCTCCCCTCAGCAG
>JAGFMF010012000.1:2208662-2239511 GCA_019455555.1 Galemys pyrenaicus
GTGTTGTACCTCCAAAGATGTCATTGATGTGTATGTCATGTAGGGTTTTGCCTACTTTTTCTTCTAGTAATTTTATGGTTACAGGTCTTATGTCTAAATGAGATTATCTTAAGACCTGACCCAGGTATAAATGAGAACACATTGTTCAACTTACAACAATGATTTAAATAGTGTTCCTTAATGTTTTGTTGGTTTTTTTTTTTTAAAGGTAAAGCTCTCTAATTACTTTCCAAATGTCTTCCTTTCTAAAGGAAAGGGGGAACAGGAACTAGTTGAATAAAGCCCTCCAAAAGCTCTATCAACCCAAGTGATGACAAAAATGTTTTGGGAGAAAAAAAATAAGAAACTTTATCTCTCCCTTTTCACTGTCTCCCACTTAATTAGTTGGTCTAGAAAAAGTATAGAGCAATCTGGCCCTGACAACCTAGAAAGAACATCAATTTACAGATGGATTCTCATAGATTATACTATTCCCAAACCAATCCACAGGTGCTCATAGTGCAGCTAAGACAACAAAACCTCACAATATAAAAATGACACTACCACAAATGTAATGGTATTTCAGTCAGTTAAGGGGACTAAGTGCTCCAGAATCCTGCTTTGGGTCAACTGCTCATGCAGATATTCCTAACCCACAAAGTCGATGTTATTAAGTGGCAGAATTGCTACCCAAAAGGTCTAAAGGTTTATCAACCTGTAAGAAATTAAGATGTTTTTGCTTTTAAAAAATTTACTGAAGGACATTTAAAAGAAAAAAAAAAAAAAAAAAAAACCAAAACCCTCCTGAAAGGATGAAGCATAATCCCCCTGCTAGAGGAATTATAAATTACTTTTATTAACCTAATTTTGTAGTTTATAAAATATATGTAGACATGAAGTAGTCTCTCTAGTAAGGAAAACTTCAGTACTCCTATTTTTTTAAAAGATTTATTTATTTATGCATACAAGAGCTGGGGTACAGGCCAGAGTCCAGGGAGGTGAAAGGATTCACCTGACAGAGTGGGGAACAGAACAGGCAGACTGACCGAAACACACTGCCGAGGGCAGCAGTGGGCAAGAAAGGAGAGGTCTGCTGAGCCATGTGGGTCCCTTCCCTGGCTGGCAGCAGGGATTGAACTTGCGCTGCAGTGGCTGTGGTTTGCTTCATAGTACGTTGCTTAACCCACTGCGCCACCAGGGAGGCCTAATACTCCGGTTTTTTTAATTCTTAGAAAAAATATTTGTATTTTGGAGGATTCAAGGTGCTGAAGGAATTGGAATTACAGCTGCCATAGAAGCTGCAGAGAGTCCCAATGAGTATATCCACAGTAACTGTCCAATAGTTTTGATGGTTCTTAAACATATTATAGAACTTGAGAGATACTACTTATTGCTCCAGGAGACTAATCTACACTATTTCTGCATGCATGGTAGGGATGATTTGAGAAACTAACCCAGCCTAGTTTACTTCTTTAATTCTAGTTACCTGTCATTTGAGGTGCAACGTTTGAACCTTAAGGTCTGTCAAGTAGAACTGGATTAGGGAATAGGAAAGCAGTGAGATAATCCATGGGTTAAAAGGTAAAGGAGAATTGAAGGAAATGAGTAGTTACCAAGAGACTATTATAAGGTAGACTCTAAACTTTCACATACATGATAATGTAACATCACAAAAGTTATTATAATCTCCATTTTATAGATACTCTGAGGATTAGAGAAGTTAAAGTTGTCCATGGTGATGCTGTTGGTGAGAAAAATGGCATGGATATGCATCCTAGTCTGTGAGATTCCAAGAAATGTTCGGTCTCCACAAAATGGGGTATGACATCATTATGCTCCAGGACCATGAAGAGTTCAGCTAGCCCAAACTCCTTTCCCCAAGAACATATGAGTTTTACTACATGACTTTTTCACTATATAATAAAACATCTTAAAAAAAAGTTTATAGATCTACAGAAAATTATTTACTCAGATAATACCAGTAACAAAAGAAAGAACCATTTGTTTCCTCTATTTTTTGTCTGGTTATTTCTTTTATTTATGAATTCTTTTTACTGGTATGTCATAATATTTTTTCTTTACATGATCCATGAAGAGTCTTTGTATTATAAAGCAATGGTCTTAGTAGCCATGGAAATATCGACTATACATTTCTTGAAGAGTATTTTTGTTTTAATAATGTACCATAAATTCCAGTTTTGTAAATCAATAGGCATCTACAAATGAAAATTATATCAAGCAGTTGTTTAAATCAAAATTAAAAAACCGATAAAGACTAAGAACAGACAATAAATGCTCTAAAGATAAAGATTTTTTTAAAAATACCTACAGCTTTTGAACATTTTTCTGAAACTGGCTAAGTAGATTCTGTTCTAAAAATCTAAATAGCTACATTATATCAAATAGGAAACCAACTGTGAGAAATTGTGCTCCATATGTAGTTATATTTTAAGTATGAGCTATTACAATGCAGCTTTTAGATTGTAAAAATCTGATTCAGACATTGATTATTATGATTTAAAGAAAACAGCATTTGAAATGGAGAATTTGGGCAAAAATCAGAACAATTAATAGCTAAGTATAGATAACAATCCAGATATCTATTCATCAAATAGAGGAATTTTAGTCAGGGAAATTGGCATATTAAATTCCAGTCATCTTTGTCACTAATTAGCTGCACTACCATGGGTCAGCCAATTAACCTCTCTGGATGTCAGTAGTCTCATCTGTTCCTTTCAAGTACTTGCAAAAAGAAAGATTGACTATGATCTGTTTGGATAAATTGAAAAATATTGGTGAGGATTTTGCTTACAGAAAAATGTGAATAAAAGATAGTTTTATCCAAAAGCATCAAAATGACCAAAAATGTTTTTTCTACATAGAAACATTTAAATGTACCAAATAAAAACACATTTTCAGATCATAAGATATTAACATAATTAAAATGTGTATTATCTTACTGTTATGAATTTACAATAGTAATCTAGATCTATTTTCATTAGATTGTTGAAATAGTCTCCCCAGATTATTCTTTACAGATATCATAATCCCTTATAATAATGTAAACAAAATAACTTTTTTCTAACAGGTGAACTTTTGAACAGTTGTCTATTCTTTTAGGAGTTGCACTTCTTTGTGGACTTCTTCATGAGTTAACAACTGCTTCTTGATCATAAAAAAGCACTAGCTCTTGATCTTGATCTCAACTACCATTGGAAATAGCCTCAATCCTTTTATAGAGAACCATGTGAGTGAAGCTAATCTCCAAAAAGACAATTCTCATTTGTAAGGGAGCTGATGACCTTGGCTTTCATCACCAGCTCCTACAATGTAAGTGACATTATGGTCTGGATCTTGAATGTGATCTAGACCATGACCTGCTTCTTCACTGCTATAGTGCTGACAATTATAAGCATAATATCCCCCTTTTGCCACACTCACAGAATCTATCACTGGATCAAAGGGAAGTCAGGTAGATTATCTATCAAAACAAGATTTCTGAGACATGCCTGTTGACAATTCAATCCTCACTTGGGAACACAAGTTACTTTCCATTCAGGGCTGGCACAGTATCTTCTGCATCACTAGCATCTTCAAACACCATAAAATCATGGAGGATTTCTCACAATACACACAGGTCTTAAAAGACCATCATAAGTGAAAGGCCTTTCTAACTCTCCTTTGTAAGCACCAGCAAACAGGTTATCAATATACACCTTGATTTCTCCTCCATATGACCAGTAATGCAATATGATGATCACCCTGTAAACTCTGCTTTTAGCTCAAAATGCTCAGAGTTCAAGTAATACAGAAGAGAAAATGGGAAATCTCTGGCCAACATGCCAGGAACACTAGCAAAGCTTCCTTTTCTTCCTCTTCTTTTTAATATATGTATTTATTGTTAACTGCGGTAACATTGGGGGACCCCAATACTCATCAGGTATTACCATCATAGTGTGTTGACCACCAATTCAACCATACTCCACCACCACATACCATTATGCCTCCTTCCCTCCTGATTCTTTTCCTCTCCACCCCCTCCCCCCTGCCTTGTTGTCCTAGTTCTGCAAGTTAGCTATCAAGGGTTAGTTTTTTAGCTTGTCTTTATCTGACTATTAATTTAGCCACTTTATATTCCAAGAATCAATGATACCACCCAGTATTTATCTTTCTCCTTCCAACTTACCCTTTTGTCTAAGATCAAGTGTAGTGTATGTTCTTATCAGGTTTTTTTTCTTTTAAAGAGAGATATAAGAACTTTATATAAGAACAATAAAGCTAAAAACTATTTTGTACCTTTAACAAATTTATTTTATATGATGATCATACTTCCTTTTAAAAATTTGGCTAAATTTTACAAAGAATTCATATCTAAATTTGTAGTGAACCATAATCTACTCTGACTGCCATCCTAAAATACTTAATTCTAGCTCATCTCAGGATTACTATCTATATCAAATGCTATAATTTACAAATAGATACATTCCTAAAAAGTTGTTGAGGAGATGGTCAACAAGGTAAGAAGTGGGGAGGGGATACAATCACAACCCCTTAAAGATTGAAAGGTCCAATCCAACTTTCCAACCAATACAAAATTTCATTCTAAAATACTCATGGCAGTAATTACTGAGGCAACATCACACCCATATACCAATTTCATATCAATACAAAGATAGAAGAAAATTGTCACTTAAGAATCTTTATTTTTCCTTTTGATAGAAATGAGATTGGTTTATTCTTGTTATTCATACTACATAGGTTCAGAAATGTTTTGTTTTCTGATCTGTCTTTAGTTGCTAAGGGAACTGCTATTTTTAAGACCTCCCCCTTTTATTTAAATGTGAATAAGCATTTACTAAATTGCAAGGTTTAAACCTGAGAAAGTATAAATATCCTTGAGCTTCTGAAATATAAAAAGGATTATATTTGCAGCATGATTTTTATAAACTGCTGTATTTTCAATAAGAAGTAATCAGCAAAAATTTAGTAATAGGCATAAAAGTTATGTAAGTGTCAATTAGCAAGTTAATCAGAAAGTTATATATAAAGGGGGCCTCACAGGTGGCACAAGGGGTTAAGTCACAGCACTATGAAGCTATCCATAGCCAGTGCAGCTGTTAAATCCCTGGCCAGGGAGGTGACCCACATGGCACAGCAGACCTCTCCTGTCTTGCCCACTGCTCTCCTTAGCAGTGTGTTCCAATATATACACCTACTCTGTTCCCCACTCTCTCTGGTGGGTCCTCTCACCTCCCTCACCTCTGGCCTGTACCCCAGATCTTACAGGTATAAATAAATAAATCTTAAAAAAAAAAGAAATCAAAGTTTAATTATTAAATTCATTTAAATTAGATGAGCTGCTTAACCTTTCTATGCCTCTGTATATTCATCTCATAGTGGTATAAACAAGGGAATTTTAAAGCTAAATGGTGCCTAGACATGATGTTGCCCAATATCTTTATTCTACAGAAAAAAACCCTGAAACTCAGCAATCAAACAATTTGCCCAAAATAGTATCTGCAAAAGAGTATACCTGCAGAATAGTATAATGAAAATCCTTTATCTGTTTTACAGAAGTTTTTTTCAATAAAAGAAATGAGAATGTAGATTTTTTAAAAGTATATAAATGAGTAGTAGTGTTACACTGAAAAGTTATGTTAAAAAGAGAAGCTGTCATATCATTCAAGTCAAAATTAAAAATGTTCTCAATGAGTACACCATGTTTATTCTTCTTACCAAATGCTAAGAAAATACTTGTCCATTTCTGAGGTTACTACATTCCAAAATTATCTGAACAAGTAAATTTTAAATTTTTTTCAGATGTCTAGATGACATAAATGAATTTTGCTTTTTTAACTTTGCAAATTAAAAGGGAATTTCTCATAAATAAAACTAAGCATAAAAAAATTGGTCAAAAATATGTTAATGACTAATACTAAGGATTAAGAAGTGACCAGGGAAAAAGTCACATCTCTTGTTTGAATATACTAATTAAATATCTACATTTTAGTGATCCATACCTTGCTCCTGCTAAGTAAGCCTACCACCTGGAAAGCCAAAAACAATAAATTACCTATCATGAGTGAGTTCCTATTAAGAACTTTAAAATGGAGAGCTATTAGCTATCCCCACCTTTACTACAAAGGATTTTGAGAAAGATTAAAGAATAGATGTTTGAAGACAGCAAGGGAGATGCCACAGATTTAGGTGGGAAATATGGCTGAGGACTAGGGGGAAAATACACACATAAAACTTAATTTCTATCTCATCAACTTCAGCATTTTCCAACTTCCAAAACTGCATAATTACTGCCCCAAAACATCTAAGAAACCTGAGATCACTAAATTGCAAAGAAATAGGAAAATGGGCTGAATTTTATGCATCTCATTAAAAGACCATTAAATGAACAGCTGTTCCTTCATTCTCATATGAAGTACACTGGTCATTACATGTAGGCTTGTTCACAATAATTTTGTACCACAACAATTTTGTATCCTGATGAATGTTAATAACTGATAAACGAATATGGCAATGTATCTAAAGTTGGTCTTGCCTAAAAAAGGTAGATGCTGTCTCCATATTTATCTTAATATTACAAATCGCATATGAATATTCATGCTTAAATTCTAAGTACAGAGAATAATCATTATGAAGTTTAGCTCTAATTCAAAAATTAATACTAACATTTATTTACATCTGCCAAGCACTACTCTAAATAGTACGGATACATCAATAGCAATAAACAAAATACTAAAAGTTCCTGCACTCATGAGGTGAGGATGGGAAAACAAAAAACAAACCAACTTGAATACTACTTGCAATCGTAATGAAAGTCATCTTTCTAGATCTTGGTTTGCTATCTACAAAACTGGAAAAGGAATATTAAGTAAGGTTAAGTGTCATAATATGCTTTTCAAAGAAAAATTATGCAAAAAATCATTAACCAATTGAACTTGCACTCCAATTTTCCCTGAACTATCACTGCCTTCAAAGACAGAGATATAACAGAATATAGGCCACAACAAGAGGTCTCAGTCATGCCATAAAACAGAAGAAAAATAATAAATCATAGTAAAATGTAATGCAAGTATGTGTCCTGTATAGAAATTACTCTAGTTAGTAAGCTATTATTTCTTAAATAAGATGATAATGACCAACATGTTATTTGGAACATATATTGTCTTCCTTGGTTTTATTAATGGTGTCCAGATAAGTCATTTTTATTTCAAATATCACAGCTGAAGTTAAAAAATCTTCATTATCAACTAAACTAATGTTAATCAGATTATGAACTGCAAGACACATTTTAACATGATAATTCTCTTGTAATTGAAGAAATGATTTAATATGATGAATTCATACTTTTGCAAGGCTATTATAAAACAAGTATACAGTCTGATGATTGAGTCTTATATTTAAAAAGAATGAGCAAATAAAATTAAGTTTATTTGGCACCAGCTAACAATGCTATTTGAATGTGAGGAATTAAACTCCTTGCATCAAGCATACTTTAGGTAACTCAGAAATATTAATGTATAGGACATACAGTAAAGAAATACATGCAGGGCCCCCCTGGTGGCGCAGTGGGTTAAGCAATGCATTATGAAGCAAACCGCAGCAACTGCAGCATGAGTTCGATCCCTGCTGCCGGCCAGGGAGGGGACCCACATGGTGCAACAGACCTCTCCTGCTGTGCCCACTGCTCCCCTCAGCAGTGTACTTCTGTTGATCTGCCTGTTCTGCTCCCTGCTCTCTGTGGTGAATCCTCTCACCCCCCACACACAACTCTGGCCTGTACCCCAGCGCTTGTATGCATAAATAAATAAATCTTAAAAAAAAAAAAAAGAAATACATGCAAAATACAAGTTAACTAAGCCTGAATCATCTCTTTCTCTCTCTCAAGTCCTCATCCTGTGACACATTGAAAAAAAAAAAAAAAAAACAGAAATGGGGAGAAGACTTACACTGAGAAAACTACAACCAAAAGCTGGGGGCAAACCAAAAAATGGGTGAAATATGCACCGGTAGAGTCATACTGCTCTCTTTCTACTAAGAACAAAGGGCAAGTCTTACTCTCTTTTGTATATTCAGGTCAAGCAAAGAGCAAGGCACATGTAGACTCAATCAAATGTCTTATTTGTTGAAAAAACACAAAGGCAATTAAAAGAGACCTTCCACATCTTCCCACATTCAGAGTTACTAACTTCTGCTACCAGAGGCCACATTTTTCCCTGTAACACACTGCCTTTCAATAACAGTTACCTTCATTCCCACTGGTCCATTCCTCTTCTAATCATTCTTCAGATGAAGTAGAGACATACACATTTCTGACATGAGCTCATGATGTAAGTTCAGAATATAACATTGTCATGGTTTTATGAAGATAAGTTACGTACAGAGTCTATGAAGAAAACCAGAATGACTGGTTAACATTCCTCAGATTAGCTTTTTTAATCAGCAATCCTCTTAGACTTGTGACAGATATTTGATCAAACATTGTAAGCTAACTCTGTAGCAAATATCCATGAACCAAAAAGCCATGTACTCCAAAACCAGATGTTCAAGTATAAAAATATTTTACTATAAAAATGAAAGCATTACTGGTATTCTTGCCTTCATGGAGAGCTATTCTATAGAACCAGAGTGTGAGTCACAGAAGTCCCTGTATGCTGAATCAACACCTCTCTCAAAAACTAGATCTGGATACATTTAAATTGTCAAACATGTCTATACATATCAGCAAACATAAAACTTCCATCTAAATTTGTGTTCCACTTTTCATAGTAACTGAAATTGGTCATCCAACATAATCATTCACAGAAATATGAAGTATCCAAAAGCAATACTAACAGTTATTGGGTAGTTTGCAGGCCCTGGAGTCTACATTAGAAAGTATTATAGGCACCATCACTATAGGAGACACAAACTTGTCTAATAATGGCTATCAAACCAAAGGAAAAACAAACTACCCTGGAAACCACAGTAGGTATCTCAGTTTAATAAGGAACTTCCTATATATGAATGATTGAACAGCATTAGTCTTGCCTGACCACTCCTGTAGGACCCTGATACCACAACAGGACAGTCTTCTCTGCGTAAAAATGCTAGAGAATTAAAGGAAGGGGATATTCCAGGAAGTGGACGACTTCTGAAAAACTAGAGGACAAGTGTCGGAGCAGGGACAGGATCATGACAAAGAAAATCAGCGCTTTCCCTTGGTAGAGAACTAGGTCATGCATGACCCTCGCACTGGACTCACCCAGACCTGGTAATAGTCTGTGTCCTCTCAGCTCTCCCTTTCCTGAGACAGAGAGGAAAGGCTCATTTGACTTCTCCTAAACAAAATAACACTATAAATGTATGGGTACATATATAACTTTAAAATGTATTCTAAAGGCAATTCCAAAACAAAAACTCCAGAAGTAAAATTTCAAAATGAAATTCCCCACAATAAGATATTATGCTATGTTCACCTCAATATTATTTTCTACAATTTCAGAGCTAATGTTTTCCACAACAAGCCACAATAAGTTGAATACTGAATAGAGAAATAAATGAACAAAAGAGCAAACAAGCAAATCTACTTGGAATAAAATTTATCTTGGCAAAGAGCCAGATCTGAAGAGGTTTCTAGATCTGTTCAGTCATTAAGAAATAGTAAAGAAGAAAAGCAGATAATGATATGTCTCTGTAGAAAAGCATTGATCTAAGATTCTCATATCCCATACCTGGACAATAATGAGAAGAATCACCTCAGCACTGCAACTGTATTGTTGAGAGAAAGTTTCCCAAGGAAGCAAGAAGGAAGTAACACACTAGACTTTGCATGTTATGTGTATCTCAAATAATATTAGGATGAAAAAGCATTTCAACATTAAACCTCATCATTTTATTCAACAACCATTATGACAACTTTCCAAATAGTTATTTTTAACAATGACACTTACTTGGACAAAAATATACATATATTTGTATGTTTATAAAATCCATTGTTTTGTATAGATTTTTAAGGAGGAGTTTTCATAATTTTATAATCTCGTCTCCTCTGTGCATTTATCTATAAAGTGTTTCTCAGTTCTTTCTTGACAGAAGATATCGTAATAAAGGTGTTTCTTTATTGCTCACATGAAACAAGAACTGTTTGCCAAATTTTCGTATCATACATAAATACATACATACAAAACTTAACCTCTCCTTGTCTAGATACAAAACAAAAACAACTTTTAGACAAGATGTGACATTAGTTACCCAAAATACAAATATTATTAAAATTAATTCTAAGGGAAAATTGACATCTTGTGAATTTTTAAAAATCTACTGAAGCTTTGCTACAGAGCTAATTCTCCCACACAGGAATCTTGGAAAACATTAATAATGAGAATGCCAGCAAATTTTAAATACTTTCACTAGGCAACCATAGTAAGATAATGACTTTTCTTTTTTCCACATTTTTTCCTCTTTTTAACAGCAAAGCAATGAATGCGGGTTATGAACCACTGCAAGATCTAGAAGAAATCAGGAAGAAAAGAATTTATGAGAATAAACAAAAACCAAGCTTCAAATAGGAAAAAGGACAAGTAACTGAGAAGTGGTATAGACATGCAGGCATGTAAAAAAGTGGGTAGAGACAATTAAGTCTTTTCTGCTTTTCTAACTCTCGACATTCTGGTGCCCTGAAGAACAGTATCACAGAGGCACCTGTGGCATTTGAGTTCTTTGATTTGTTAACTACTCTAACAAGTTCTAAACAGTAGTATTCCATCATTATGGAATGTGGATTTTCTCACAAAAATTCTCTCCCAATTCCTCAAAGATTCTTCCCTCATGAATGGTGAACTTTGCAAACCAGGAAAAACAATGTCTTCCTCATCCAGGAAGACTCTGGGTTCGAAAACAGCAGCATTAAGGAAACAGTCCAGAATGATAATGGGTACCACAAACTTACAATGGCACCAATCTGGGCAATATAAAATTTCCTATGGGTAGATTCAGCAACCTAACCATGGAAAAGGAGAAGCTGAATTGTAATTCTTATACAGAGATGGGTATCTGGAAAATGAGTAGGACAATGATGAGAAAGTTGTTTAAAGGATGGAGGTGAACTTCAGATTCGGAGGATATATAAAGGAGACAAACAGAAAGTTAAGAATCAGAATCGAAAGGTGTCAATTATGTTAAAAAGAGAGTAACTAAGGAAATGAGAAAGCTGGGAGGTTAAAGTCTGAGTAGGAGCTTAAAATATAAGATTCAGATGTAGGAAAATTCTCATGACAACAAAATCTAGGTGAGGCTAATGGAATGGATTGCTGGAAGAGAACAGAGTGAAAATAAAATGTATAGAAGTTGAGAAGAAAGAATTAAAAGAGATGATCCAGGATGACAGCACAAGTGATTGTGGAAAGACTGGAAGCCAGCTGTAAAAGTTCATGATGAGTGCTGAGGACTGGTCTATATCTGTGGTACTTACTATGTACTCCAATGACATCATACAGAATCTTGTTAAGAGTAGCCCACCCAAATTAGATCTGCATTTTAACCACAAGAACCTCAAGTGACTGTAAACAGCTAGGATTGAAAGCTTAATAGACATAGACATATAAGCTAATAGATAAAAGACAAAAGCAGGAATAGTCTCAAAATGGATAGTCTCACGGCATGAACTTAAAAGAGAGTGAGAATTTTCTTTGTTGTTTTTTTTTTTAAAGATTTATTTATTTATGCATACAAGAGCTGGGGTACAGGCCAGAGGTGTGGAGGAGGGGGTGAGAGGATTCACCACAGAGAGTGGGGAACAGAACAGGCAGATCAACAGAAGTACACTGCTGAGGGGAGCAGTGGCACAGCGGGAGACGTCTGCTATGCCATGTGGGTCCCCGCCCTGGCCAGCAGCAGGGATCAAACTCATGCTGCAGTGGCTGCGGTTTGCTTCATAGTGCATTGCTTAACCCACTGTGACAAAAGTTTACAGCACTGTGTATGATTTAGGGGAACAGGTTCACACTGATGTAATATGCATCACCTCCACCAGAGCACCCTATCTCTCTATCATATCCCAATGGGCTGCCTCCCAAGGTTGTCCCTACTACCACACTTCCCTTCTATTAGCCTCAACTCTTCAGTTAAATTTCTTTCTTTGGCTTAGTTTTCTCAGTTACTTTGTTTTTTTCCTCAATATTCCACATATGAGTTAAGTCATTTGCTATTTTTCTCTCTCTGGTTTATTTCACTTAGCATAATCCCTTTCAATCCCTTCCATGTTGTTGTAAATGGTAAGAGTGTCTTTTTTTCAATTGCTGAATAGTATTCCACTGTGTATACAGAGCACATATTCTTTACCTAACTTTGTGTCATTGAACACTTCAGTTATCTTCATAATTTGGCTACTGTAAACCATGCTGCAATGAACAGTAGTACATATATTCCTTCCAACTAGTGTTTTTACATTCTTTGGATAAATGCCAAGGACTGGAATAGCTAGTATTATGTGGTAGATCTATTTTTAATATTTTGAGGAACCTCCATACTGTTTACCAGAAGGGCTGGATCAGTTTACATTCCTACCAACAGTGTATGAGAGTTCCTTTTTCTCCACACCCTTGCTAACATTTGTCATTTCTGGGGTTGGTTTTGTTGTTGTTGTTGTTATGGGTTACTTTCAAAAAGAAAGTTAAATTTCATTGTGGTTATAATTTGCATTTCCCCAATGATAAGTGATGTTGAACATTTTTCATGTAAGTTATTTGCATTTCTTCTTTAGAGCAGTGTCTATTTAGCTCTTCTGTCCCTCTTTGCCCCCTACTTTTTTTTTTTTTTTTAACATCTCAGATTCCATATTCAAAGGAAGGTCTTCAGGGACCTTGACCAGCTAAGTCACTCAAAAACCCAGATCCAGACTGTTCTGGATCAATTCCTCCCAAAGCTGACCCAAAGTGACATTCCACAATTGCTCATATTTCATTAGCCATTTGCACATGGCTGTTTCTTTCTTTTTTTTTTTTTTGCCTGTGCAAAAACAAAGTATGAATATTACTTTTTATTAATTTTTTTATTCTTACATCATTTTTCATTTTTGTACACTATTTTATTTCTCCCCTCATGTGTAGTTCCAATAATTCTCCTACCACCACCTTACCCTGTAATCCCTGATGCTCTTTCCTCCCGTTTTGACTTTTCTCCCTCCCATTCCCCCATTATATGCCTCAGATCTATGGTTTGCCTGGAAGTTTTATCTTTTTCCTTTGTCCTTATCCTTTGTTATAAGTGAGACCATCCACTGTTTTTCTTTTTCCTTCTGAATTATTTCACTTAGCATAGTTCCTTCCAGCTCCAAAAATGCCATGTTCCTTCCAGCTCCAAAAATGCCATGTTTATCTCTGAATAGTGTTCCATTGTATTCTGTACCACATCTTCTTGATCTGTTCGTCTGCTTGGGGGAAGTTAAGTTTTTTCCATATCTTAGTTATTGTATGTAGTGCTACAATAAATGCAAGTTCCCCTGCCAATTATTGTTTTGTGTCCTTTGGATATATTCCCTGGAGTGGAATCGCTGGACCATATGACAGATCCATTTTTAGTATTTTAAGGATCCCCATATAGCTTTCCATAACATCTTTTGCCTTTTTTTATTGGGTTATATTTTTCTTATTATTGAATTGTATGAGTTTTTTGTAGATCTTGCATATTAGTCCCTTGCCAAATGTATTATATGCAAATATTTCCTCCCATTCAGCAGGATTTTTTTTTTGTTTTAATCATAATTTCTTTCACTGCACAGAAGCTTTTCAGTCTGATATAGCACCGTTTATTTTTGCTTTCATATTTCTTGCTATTGAAGTTGGGTTCCCAAAGACATCACTGAAGTCAATGAAGTAGTGTTTTGCTTGTTTCTTATATCTATTGTATGGATTCTGGTATTATGTTCAAGTCTTGAATGCATTTTTTTTTTTTAGTTAATGTTTGTATATTGTGTGAAAAACTAGCCTAGTTTCATTTTTCCTATATGTGGCTCACCACTTTCCCAATACTTTTTGTTGAAGAGACTTTCCTTTCTCCATTGTATATGTAGCTCCTTTGTCATAGATTTAACTGCCCACATAAATGTGAGTCTACTTCTGGGCTCTCAATTCTATTCCATTGGTCTTTGTGCCTGTTTTCATTCGAATATCATACTGTTTTAATTATTAAGACCTTGCAATATAGTTGAAGTCTGAGAGTATGATACCTCCATTTTCCCTTTTGTTGATCAGAATTGCTTTAGTTATTTGGGGTTTTTGTGGTTTCAAATAAACTTGAATAATGTTTGCTCTATTTCTTAATGAACTCCATTGGCATTTTGATAGGTATTGCACTGAATTTGTAAGTTATTTTGGATAAAATGGATAATTTGGCTCCAATGTATGAGTACAATTGTTAAAGGGCATTGTTTTCGTTGTGTCAGTGGAGAATGAGGTAAATTGTGACAGAATTTAGCATAAGTAAAGGTCATGTCTATTCTACTATTTTGACATGGTTTTCCTATCCCTTTCCTCTACGTTTCTTCAGTCCCATCCTCTGTCTTAGATTAGTGTCTGAGTATGTTTTGTTGAGAGGGGTTATTGGTTATGTTTTATTTTGGGTTGCCTCCAATTTCTTTTATAAAAATATGTACATTAAAAATCAATATAAAAAATTACTTACATAAACCTAATACACATATAGCTACACTCATAAACATCCCATTCTCTAACCTAAGCTATTGACCAATTTCTATTTCCAAAGGCTCTAGTCATGTCTATCCAATCATGTTAACATACCAGTTCCTTGTATAATAGAAATATCCTCTGTCTAGTTTCCAAAATTTTGAAAATGATAAATGATAATATTTCATACAGACCTCTCTTTCTCACCTTTCCTCCACTTTCTCCCTGAAACTCTATAACATAGGAAATGGATAGACCTATTCAACAAAACATCACTTTGAAGACTATGCATAAATCATACTAAAAAGACACCAATGAAACAGTAAAATGTAAAGCTGAATTCATTTCACATACATTTCTTAACATGGGAAATTAAAAAAAAAACTTATTCCTAATTAACTAAATATTTTAATGCTACCAGAGATGCTAGAATTTAAATAAAATCATTCAATCCATAAAAAAGAGATTCAACAATTAACCATAACATTAGCAGAATAATTTAATCATTGTTGTAGTGAGTGCTGAGTATATCCTAAAGAAAATATGTGTAATTAGGATATTTATGGAGATCACTATAAAAGATTAAAGTGGTAATCACACATGAAGTCACTTCATTTATAACCAGGGTGCCATTGTAATTAAATGTTGGAACAACTGGATATCCATATGAAAATATAATTTACCTTCACCCTTATTTAACACTATTTAAAAATTAATTTGTGAGAATCATAGACTTAAGTGTGAAAGTGAAATTATCAAGCTTCTAGAAGAAATTATAGGGGAATATTTTTGTGAGTAGGTCAGGGAAAGATTTCTTAAATAATATGTATAAATCTAAAAGAAAAAACTGATAAACAGGACTTAACAAAAACAAAGAACATTTTATATAAAAAAATACCATTAAGGGAGTTAAACTACAAATTACAACATTAAGAGAAAGTATTTGCAATCTGACAGAGGACTCATACACAAAATGTATAATAATACTTATAAATCAATATAAAAAGAAAACGCAATTTTAAAATGTACAAAGACAGGAAACAGGCACTTCACAATAAAAGGATATACAAACAACAATAAATATTACTCAACAGGGAAATGCATATGAAAACCACAATGAGTGACCACAACATACTGAACAGAATCTCAAAGCGAGGGACCTTACTAAGGGTTGTGAAACAAGGAGTAACAACTAAACTCCCTTTTATTAGTGGTTGGATATAAAAGTGGTACAACTACTCTGTTAAACTGCTTGGCAGAAACATACACTTACTCTAAAATTCAGTAATCCTACTGGTAGATATATACCAAACAAGAAATGAATGCATTTGCATAAAGCAAAACATGTTCAGGAATGTTTATATCAAGCATTATTCATGAGTTCCAAACTACAAACAAACAAAATATCAACAGGAGATAGGGTATATTATAGCATATAATACAATGGAACACGCTACAGCAAGAGAAAAAAAGGACAAAGGACCAAGAGAGCAATACAGTAGGTTCTTGAAATTTGCTCCCAGAGACCCACTAAATGTACAACTACACAAAAAGCAATTCTAAGTGAAATGCAGAAACTAGCTGAGTGACTCCTACACATCTGGTAGGAAAGGCTGACACACACTCTTCACATAAACTTTCTCCCCTCTCAGAATGCCATACATTGGGAAGAACGCTCAACTCCCAAACTGTCCCTGCCAAGAAGAGTAGATGGAACATCTAACACCTAGCTTTTATGGCAGCCACACAAGAGAAAAGCCCTCAGATTGCTTGGCTCTTATAACCACTAAGGCTTACAGTCACATATCAGATAGTACTATAACAAAGAAGCAGTTCTTATGGTATGAGCATGAGCACTCGGGGCAGTTATTTCCCCAGGTTACAGCACAGAGGGGTAGGCAAAAACACCTATCTCCCAGTCTTTCATTGGAAGGTATTTGATCACATGTTTGATTAACTTCTGCCTCTGGGCCCTACTTCTAATCAGTCTCCATTTAAGTACTGAGTTCAACTCTCCCCTTTGGGACACTGAGGATCTGAGCATATCCTCAATTAATGAAACCAGTAAGAATAAAGATTGTGATTTGGTCAATCAGGTTTGAGAGACAACCAGGAGTTTAGATCAGGTTCATTGACAAGGTTTATCCCCTACAAAAGATCAGTCTGCTAAGACTAGGAGTTGTGGTTATTTATCTACTGTGAAGAAACAAAGATAGGAAGTCAAGGAAAATAAAAAGCAGGAAAATGTTCCAAATTAAAGAACAAAATAAATCTCCAGAAAATGATCTTAAAGAAATTGGAAGAGTGATTTAGAGTTCAAAATAATGATTATGAAGTTACTCAGTAAGATCAGGAAGCACTGCACACACAAACTAAGAATTAAGAGAGGGAGGGAGGAAAAGAAGGAAGGAAGAAAGAAGAAAAGGAGGGAGGGACTGAAAATAGTAATAAGTACCAAACAAAAACCACAGACCTAAAAAGATACAGTAAATGAACTGACGAACTCAATAGAAAGGTTCAACAGCTGACTTGATCAAGTGAAACAAAAGATCAGCAAACTCAAAAATAGAGCAGTGGAATTCATCCAACTAGAAAGAAAAAAAAAAGAAGAAAGTGAAGATGGCTTAAGTGACTTATGAGAGACCAGAAAAGATCAATATAAGCACTGCAGTTCTCAAAAGAAGAGAAAGAGGATGGCGCAGAAACCTTATTCAAATAAATAAAGGCTGAAAACTTTTATAACGTTTGGAAAGAAACAACCATCTGATGAAAAAATCTGAGAAAGGATGAAATCAGAAAAATCTAAAGAGGCCATAATCAAGGCACATTATAATTAAAATGTCCAAGCAAAGAATTACTGTTACTACTTAAAATGTAACTGATAACACTAGACAATGTAACAAGTAAAACAGTATGGCAGTGCAAACACTACAAAACACAGTTCCTCATACCTAGGAACTATTGAATAGAGTCAAATATAAGACTACCAAATATGAGGGTCAAATACAAGAAAAATTCACAAAAGTTCATTTATTAATTTATTTTAACACTTGAATATTTTATTTATTTATTTATTTATTTATTTTGCATACAAGAGCTGGGGTGTAGCCCAGACCTGCCAGGTGAGAGGATTCATCAGAGACAGAGTGGGGAACAGAACAGGCAGATCGACTGAACTAACACTGCTTAGGGGAGCAGCGGGCAAGGCGGGAGAGGTCTGCTGCAACATATGTGGGTTAGCTCCCTGGCCTGGGATCATAGTGGGCCTTGACAGTGATAGTGCTGAGACTTAACCCTGAGGCCACCAGGGAGGCCCCACAAAAGTAAGTTTAAAGAAACAGTAATTACTAATTTAAAAATATACAAGTGCAAAAATGTTTCATGAATGTGAAATGATAAGAGTTTAGGTATAATTAAAGTAATATGTGTTAATCTTACTTATTTTGATTAAAAATTAATATTTTTATTGAGGTATAACTGACATATAACATTATATCAGTTTTAGGTATTCAACATAATGTTGTTTGTACATATTGTGAAATGATCACCATAATAAGACCAGCTAATATCCATTACCACACAGTCACAGTTTTTTTTCTTGTGGTGACAACAACTTTCACGTGTGCAATGAACTATTATCTACTATATCATGTTGTACATTCTATCCCCAGGACTGATTTCATAATTGGGCGTTTGGACCCTTTTTTTGTTTAAGATTTACTTTATTTTTGCATACAAGAGCCGAGGTGCAGGCCAGAGGCACAAGGGCTGGGGGTGATGAGAGGATTCACCAGAGACAAGAGTGGGGAGCAGAACAGGCAGATCGACTGAAATACATTGCTGAGATGAGGAGCAGGCGAGACAAGAGAGGTCTGCTGTGCCATGTGGGTCAGCTCCCTGGCCGGGGATCGAATTCGTGTTACAGTGGCTGATGATAGCTTCATAATGGTGAGACTTAACACCTTGCACCACCAGGGAGGCCCCAACTTTTGGACCTTTTGATCCCCTTCACCCATTTCACTCTGGCACCCGATTATTCTCTGTATCTATGAACTTGGTTTTATTAATTTTTTTAGATCATATATAAGTGGGATTTTATGATAATTGGCTCTCTAGCTGATCTGTTTCACTAAGCATACTACCCCAAGATCTGTGCTTGTGCAAATGGCAAGGTTTCACTCATTTTTGTGATTGTATAGTACTCCATTGTGTTGCTTTATCCAGTCATACACTGATGGACACTTAGGTTGCTTCCATATCTTGGTTGTTATGAACAATCTGCAATGAACATGGGGGTGCTTATATCTTTTTGAATTAGTGTTTTCATTTTCTTTGGATATCCAGTAGTGGAATTGTATGGCAGTTCTATTTTTCATTTTTTGAGAGCTTCCATATTGCTTTTCATAGCAGCTACATCAATACACATTCTCACCAATAGGGGTTCCCTTCGTTCCATATCCTGCCAACACTTTTTCTCTCTTTGTCTTTTTAATAATGTTCATCTTAATGAGGATGAATATAACTTACATATCATTTAAGTTAAATGATTCGGTTTCCTGCTATTGAGTTATATGAGTTCCTTATATACTTTGGCTATTAACTTTTTTTTCTTTTTCTTTATATATATATATATATATATATATAGAGAGAGAGAGAGAGAGAGTGAGAGAGAGAGAGACATCAATTGTGGTCCCAATGGATTTCCCACCACTATTTCACCAGTGCACCATCACCTCAGTCCTTTGTGCTCTTTCTGACCTCATTCCATTCCCTCCCTGCTCCCCCCACACACACACTGTGTTTCTGATTTGTCCTTGTCTTTTTGTTTTTGTTTTTTAATTGTTATTATTCTTTTCCTTGGGTCCCTCATTTGGTTCCCTTATATTCCTCCTAGAAGTGAAACCATCTGGTAATTTTCTTTTGCCTTCTGACTAATTTTGTTGAGCATAATCCCTTCTAGCTCCATCCATGTTTCTACAAATGACTCTAGTTTATCTTTTTTGATTGCTGAATAGTATTCCATCATGTATATGTACCACATCTTCTTTATCCAATCATGTATTTGGGCATTTAGGTTGTTTCCAGATCTTACCTATTGTAAAGAGTGCTGCAATAAACATAGGGTGCAGGTATTCTTTTGAATCAGTGTTTTTTAATCTTTTGGGTATATTCCTAGGAGTGGGATTGCTGGATCATATGGAAGTTCCATTCCTAGTAGATTGAGGAACCGCCATACTGCTTTCCATAATGGTTGGACCATCTTGCATTCCCACCAGCAGTGTAGTAGAGTTTCTTTTTCTCCACATCCTCATCAACATTTGTTGTTGCTACTTTTTTTGATATGTGCCGTTCTCACTGGTGTGAGATGTATTTCACAGTGGTTTTGATTTGTATTTCTCTGATTACGAGAGATGTTGAGTATTTTTTCATATGCCTGTTGGCCATTTGCATTTCCTTTTTGGAGAAATGTCTTTTTAGGTCTTCTGCCCATTTTTTTGACTGGATTGTTTGTTTTGTTTAGTCTGGTCAGCTCTTTGTGGATTTTTGTGATAAGTCCCTTGTCAATAGTGTTATGTCGCTTTCTTTTGGTTAGTGAGTCTTTGGCTGTACAGAAGCTTTAAGTTTGATGTAGTCCCAGCTGTTTATCTTTTCCTTCACTATCTTTGCTTTGGGTTCTGTGTCTTTAAAGATGTTACTCAAGTGGATGTCATGTACAGTTTTGCCTGCTTTCTCTTCTATATATTTTATGGTTTCCGGTCTTATGTCTAATTCCTTAATCCATTTTGAGTTGGTTTTTGTGCATGGTGAAAGGCAATATTTTAGTTTCATTCTTTTGTATGCATCAGTCCCTTTGCCCAGTACCATTTATTGAACAAGTTGTCTTTATTCCATTGTATAGTCTTTGCTCCTTTGTCAAAGATTAGTTGTTCATAAGCCTGTGGGTTTATTTCTGGGCTTTCTATTTGATTCCATTGGTCTGTGTGTCTGTTTTTTGTTCCAATACCATGCAGTTTTTATTATTGTGGTTTTGTAGTATAGTTTGAAGTCTGGAAGTATGATACCTCCATTCCCCTTCTTTTTAGTCAGGAGAGCTATTAATCTTTCTACTCCAATAAACAGAAAACTTGTACATTTAAATATAAGCTTCTGTGTTGTGGACCGTTTATAATATATTTCAAAGGGCATATCTTTGGAATATTATTAAAGTTGACCAAGAAAAGTAAGTGCTATTTACTTTGGTTTATTTACCTGTATATTTTCTAACTCCCTTACTAGTTTATATAACAGAGTATGGACAGTACCTGTTTCATTCATAATTATATATTCTGTATATGTTTATAGGAGGCAAAATATACATATTTTTGAGTAATTATATGTAAATTAATTCATTCAATTTCTGATCCTTAAACTTAATACTTCTTATTTTGTTTAAAGTTCTACACTAACTAAAGCTCACCTTTGTTATAAATCAGTTCTTAAAAGGATACCAAAATCTTAGATTCTAAACCAGATAATTGTGACTTTTGAATGATTTTAAAAATTGAAAAAATGATACTATGGAAGCATCAAATGATAGCAACAATTACATTTCACAAAACAAACAAAAAAAAAAAACAGAAAGGGCAGAAATTAACCTAGTTAGTGACTACAAAGTAACACCACTAAAGGAGGGAAAGGGGAATAAGAACCCCAGTTTTTCACCTTAAAGAGTTACTCACTTTCTCAACCATAGAATTGCCTCCAAAATATTACTACAGTTGATGCTCTTGCAATTTTCACTTTTCACATAAACCTGAATGATTTCCTATGACTTTATACTTTCTTCTTTTAAGGTGATTCTAACAAAATATTTAATGCATCTACTCAGTAAATACTTTCAAACAAATCTATCAAAAATTTTATAGCAAGTCCATTTTAGTGATTGTCAGTTTTCATTTCCTCACATGGGAAATAAATAAATAACAAGTAATAAGCATATGAATCTGCTAAAAATATAAGTGTTTTAAATGCTGTGACATAAAGTCATTGAAATACTAGCTAAAATTTTTTCCTCTATAATATAACAAGACTTGGATTTTAACTGACAACTTCCATACTAGGTTTCAGCCCAAAGCAATTTATAAATAGACAATTCAGAAACTCCTTACAAATAAATTAGGGCTTGTAATGGAAATGCTGACAGATGCTTCTTTATAATAATGCCTGGTGAGACTACTATATTTTAGAAATGACTACATCACAATATGCATGCAAGTGTTGTATATCAAAAATGCAACAACGCCTAGGTTATAATTAAATCAGAACCATAAATAGTTCAGTAAAATGTTATAAAGAAAATGTGATGTGACAAAAATATATACTAAGTTAACATACAGTACAAGCTAGGATTTATTAGAGCTTGCCATTTTAAAACATTTAAACAAGAGGAAATACCAATTAGGAAGGGAAATCAAGAAGAACAAACTCAATACAGATTAAAAATAATTGACTTCCAATGTTACCAGTATATTCTATAATTAATTATGAAGTCATATCTATCATTAGATGTTTCCACCACTACACTTAAGACCAAAGTATAAATTTTTAAATTCTTACATACACAAATAATTAAAAAAAACCCTTAGTATTTCTATTTCTAGAATCCTTCAGCTGCAGCTAAGCTTACTGCTGTTATTACCTTTTCTGCTATTACACTGCAGGCTGTCTATGTCTTTGATAGTTACAAGATACCATTTCCATCAACTCTTGCTTTTAAACTCTCCACATCTGTCCTTCGACATATAATAGTTATCAAACCTATTTGGTGCTGAAAACCCAGTATAAACAATTCTACCATAATTAATGAAATACGGTGAGCATCCATTTACTAAGTTAAAGCTAAATAATCAACTTCATGTTTCAAGCAATGTAAAAACCCAGCAACACTTCACAACTCCATTATAAAGTCAGATGCATACACTTCATGAAACTATTATAAAGCATTCAACATACACTTCATGAAACTAGTGCATAGTCCATCTTAAAATATATAATTTCCAATGCGCTTTCTTAAATAATTCCATTTCCCCTACTTTCTATTAAAATAATGGGTTAATCTATTTACATGGATGTGTTCTAGGGGTTATTCATTAACACAGTGATTCTCAGCAAAGGATAATGTGCTATACAAGGGTCACCTGGCTATTGCCAATATCTGGAGACACTTCATTGTCATGACTGAAGAGAAGAGTACTACTGACTTCTGATGAGTATTTAGCATCCAGAGAAGCTGCTAATAATCTTATAATGTGCAGGAAACCTTCTTCCAAAACAGTCATCCAGTCCAAAATATCAACAGTGCCACTGTTATGAAACCTTCCACTAACTCCCTTGTTTTCTTACCAAGCAACATATCCCCATACTTTCCTTTAGCTTTAACCCAAATAAACACTCAAACCAAAAATAAGAACTGAACTTAAAATAAATGTAAGGAATGAAGTATGCAGATGAACTCCAGGAAGAACAGATGCATTTATTCATTCAACAAAAGTACCAGGCATAGTACTAGGTAATGAGGATACCACAGTGCCAAGAAATACAAGATTTCTGATTCACCTAGTTTATATTCTACTGATTGTTAGAATGGGAAAAAAAGCCTTCAAATGAAATAAAAAAACTTTCAATGTTTGACACATTCTGGAAAACTGATGTAGCTATGCACAGTTTCCATCGATAGAGTATTCATTTTATATTCAGAAATGTCATTATTTTAATGATCCAAAATAACCTTCCTTGTAGTTTTACCCGTTGATCATAGTTCTACTCTCCTGAGTCATAAAGAACAAATCCATCACATGATAGCCCTTCACACATTTAGAGATAGCTGTCTGAATTTTGTTTCCTAAAGGCTAAAATAATTCCACCAGAGCTTCTGACAGTTCTTCAAAAGACATGATCCTTTAATTTAGAAGGAAATGAGCTAAAAATAAAGAATTTTTAAGAATTAGGATACTGATTGATAATAACCATATAGAAATTTTTCCTGAACTAACCCTCTTGAATCTACAATATTGACTTTAAAAAGAAAGACTGTAACATTTACAAACCCCTGTACAGGCAATGTAATTGATAAATTATCAATGTATTATCATATTTAATTATCACAACAGCTCATTAAAATAAATACTACCTTCATTTAGACCTGAAGAAATCAGTTTCAGAAAGACCAGAGAAATTTTTCCAAGATCATGTTCTTTTCCTAAATTCAGGCTACTTTTCCTATACCGTGGTATCTAAAAGTTGTGCTGGCTTTCACATTTTAATTGGACTATTAAGCTTTTACCATTTCCAGAAACCAACATTACAATAATGTTAAGTCTAAGAGCATTTTATGCTTACATAAAAAGAATCTTGTGATAAAACAACATCTAACATCCAGTGCCTTTTAATAATAACATACATACTCTTGCCCTACTTATACAACTTGCCATACATATGCACTGAATTGTTTGATTAAATATTCCATATATTCCTCCCTGGTAGTACAAGGGGTTGAGTGCCACCCTGTAGGGCTTCTGCAGCCACTGCAGGGCGAGTTTGATACCCAGCCAGGGAGGGAATCCACATTGGCATAGCAGACATCTCCTGTCTTGTCCACTGATCCCCTCAGCGGTATATTTCAGTCGATCTGCCTGCTGCTCCCCACCTTATTTCTGGTGAGTCCTCTCACCCTCTACACCTCAGGCCTGTACCCTAGCTCTTGTATGCATAAATAATCAAAATCTTTACATAAATATTTCATATATGTTTTTACAAGTTGCTATCTCTTAAGAATATAATCTAATTAAGAAAGACATCTACCTGAAATATATCCACTGGAAAAATATACAATGCTAAATATTCTTATAATTCATTATTAGGAGTCAGGTAACATACAATAGAGGGATTAATAAAAAAGAGAGGATCTGTACCATTAAACAAGCCTCAACCTCCCTGAGTCCCAGTGTCCCTAGGTGAATCAGAGACCTTGTATATCTTGGTGTAACAGGGTGGTCCCAGGAAAAGGGGAAGTTCCAAAATCCTGGTTCCGCCCTAAGTGGGTGGAGCTGAGGATAAGAAGATTTCTGCAGAGAAGAGAGAAGAGAAGAAGGGAAGATGGAGAACAGCAAGGAGACCTGGATGGGGCACGTGGAGCAGAGGGACATGTGAAGAAACTGTGCTTGCTTTTTAGTCTTGGACTGGTTGGAACAGATGTGGGTGAGAGACCCATGGGGAGGTGAACAATGGCAGCTTTCATCTTGATTTTGATTTGGCTCTTTTCCTCCCAGATCTGTCTGACTCTTTCTGACCCTTTTCTATGGGTCTCTACTGAAAGGTCCTTTAGATGTGTGGCAGGTTTTTGGACCTTGCTTTGGGCCAATCCTATTTGGCTGGACTTTTACCCTCAAGGAGATGGGTAACTTTGGATGCTTCACTTAGTAACTATATTCTTTGTTCTTTCTTTATTGTCCCCTATTTGTATTAAAGTTCCTTTCCATTAAAGGTTTTATGTGTTTGTCTTAATGCAGCGGATGGCAGAACCCATTCAGAGAGGGCAGGCTTGGGGGTTCTGGGGTGCTCCTCTCCCTGCCCTGTAACATTGGCACTGTGGTATCCTCAATGGAAAAAAACAATAAGACCTATTTCATAAGGTTGTTGGATTACTGTAAAATATGGTTCTCCCTATTTCCATGGCTTATTCTCATTCTTTCTATTCAAGTCTGTTTTAAATGTCACCTTCTCAGACAAGTTTTCCCTGACCATTCTCCATTGCCTTCTTTTTTCCTTTTTGCCCCACAGCACTGGTCATGAACCAATACCATATTATGTTTTATTTATTTCTATGTCTCCTTCCAAAAAGTATGATCCATGAAAGCAGAATTTGTTTCACCACTTATCTCCACACCAAGCATGGTGTCTAGCACATTGTGGATGCTCACAGGTTAAACAATAAATGACGTGAAATAATGCAAATAAAAGTTTAGCACAAATGCTTGTAAAATAAAAAACATTCAAACAATGTTAGTCATTATTACCACAATATGCTGTACTTCTGTTATTTTTCGAAAATACATTAATTAAATAAGTCATCATCAATGCTAACTTGGTGCCAGGTCCTTTAGAGTGGTTTTTTTGTTTTTGTTTTTTTTTTGTTTTTTTCAAATGCTGCTAATAGGTTTGGGGAAGTGTTTGAACAGTAGCAAGAGAGTCAGTGGCATAAGATGATAATTATAATTCATAAAGTAATTAAGTGCCTCCAAAAGGCTTCTGGAAATATAACTCCTTATAGAATTTATGGTTTTGTCTGACCTGATCTAGTTAGAATGCATTAGCCCCAAGCTCAGTACCAGTCCCAGATCATAGCAGTCATTCACAATAATGTTAAGAGGTTAAGAATGGGGCATTATAATTTCCTTCTTTAATATTTTTTCAAAATGAAAACCTAGACATACTCTGGCAAAGAACAATACAAAATAATGAATCACCAAAGCTACCTAGACTCATTGGCTGTATTAACAATTCAAATGAGGTTTTTAAGGCAACTGAGGTGCAAATAGAAGAGTCTCTTCCAGTTGTAAGGAAATTTAAGCTAGCTACTTAACTTCTCTATGCCTCTGTCTATCCGCAAAACAGGAAAAAAATCACTTTACCTCATAACAATATTACGAAAAGGAAATAAAATAAAGGAGCGCTAAATGTCTGCTCTGTCAGGGTCACAGCATAAACTCAGACAATAGTGTGAAACCTACCACTAAATGCTTTATATTATTGCGTAATGTCCACAGCCTACCACAGATTCAGTAAATGTTGGCCTTATAGTAAATATATAAAGGAAACATACCTAATTCCCCAATGGTGAAAGACTCAAGAAAACAGCAATTTGTCTAAGGCTATATGAGTCACTAATGAAACAAAACTTATAACCAGGCACTTTACAAAAGGGAATCAGCATTTCTTTAGACTTGAAAGAACCCTAATGTTGTCATTTTTCATATAACTCTGAACAACTTATGTCATTTTTTTAATATCTGTTGATTCAGTGAACATATCTTGAAATTCAACTAAACGCCATGTACCAATTCTAGGTGCTAGAGATGGAAGAACACCTACCTACACAAAGGAATTTAAGGACTTTTAAAATAAGCGTTATGGAAGCTCTGAGGAAGAAATTAATTATTTTAGCAGCAATGTCCAACGGAAGTTTCTCCAGTGATGAAAATATTTTATAATATATGCTGTCCAACATAATAACCACTAGTCATATGTGGCTACTTGTAACAGGGTGGTCCCAGGAAAAGGGGAAGTTCCAAAATCCTGGTTCCGCCCTAAGTGGGTGGAGCTAAAAAAATTTCTGCAAAAAAAAAGGAAGATGGAGAACAGCAAGAAAACCTGGAGGAGGCACATAAAGCAAAAAAAAATGTAAAAAAAACTGTGCTTACTTTTTAGTCTTAAACTGGTTAAAACAAATATCGGTGAGAGACCCTTGGGGGAGTTAACAATGGCAGCTGTCATCTTAATTTTGCTCTTTTCCTCCCAAATTTGTCTAACTCTTTATAACCCTTTTTTATGGGTCTCTACTGAAAGGTCCTTTAAATGTGTGGCAGGTTTTTGGGCCTTACTTTGGGCCAATCCTATTTGGTTGGACTTTTACCCTCAAGGAGATGGGTAACTTTGGATGCTTCACTTAGTAACTATATTCTTTGTTCTTTCTTTATTGTACCCTAATTATATTAAAGTTCCTTTCCATTAAAAGTTTTATATATTTATCTTAATGCAGCGAATGGCAGAACCCATTCAGGAGGGCAAGCTTAGGAGTTCTAAGTGCTCCTCTCCCCATACTGAGCAGTTGAAATATGGCTAGTATCACTGAGAAACTAAATTTTTTATTATTTTAACCATCTGTTTACTGTACTGGGCAGAATATAGTACTTTAAAAGTATCTTACTTTAAAAGGTAAGTAATATTTGAGATGAAGACTTGGCAAGGGAGTAAGGAATTACCAGAGGTTAGAGGAACACAGTTTAACCAAAGGAAAGGGCCCAAACTAACTATATAAAGGGTTGAGGGAACACCTTGATGTGATCAGGGAAGGCTGCCTGGAATAAGTGGAGTGTATGAAGGAGAATAGAAAAATGAGGTTAAAAGTGTTAGGGTCAAATGTGAATACCCTTGAATACCAGTCTAAGGAATCAACTTTATACAGAAGACAGTGGGAAATAATCAAAAACTTCAAATCTAGGGAATATTTGACCACATCTATGCCTTAGAAAGACAAATTTGACCATGAGTAATACACTGAAAGAAAATGCCTAAGGCAGGAAGACCAGACACATGAGACCACTGCAGTGCTCTGAGATAGGTGATGAAGACTCAAGACTATTGCAATCATAGTGAGAACAAAGGTGAAAGAACTAATTCAAGAGATATATTGGAGATAAAATAAGTGGGACTTTGAGAACTGTAAGATGCGGGTGACAAGAATAAAACCCCAAATAAAAGCTCCTGAGGTAGCAGACTAGAAAAACTGATAATCTAGGCACTTTCTACACTGACTTAAGGAACAAAGAAAGTTTATAGACTTCTGCTCAAAGTTGCATGTAAGAAAACAATCTAAACATGGATTAATAGCGTAAAAGTATACAATTTAAATAATCATTTAATGTATATTTATTAAAATCCTTTTAAAAGATCATACAACCATAGAGTAAAATGTCTATCATATGGTAAAGTAGCTACAAAACAACACACACAGCATTGTCCTAATTTTGCTTTATGTATTGGCACACCTTTGGAAAAATGATGGAACATGCCAACAAATCAACAGACACTTCAATAGTGGGGTCATTATAATTTTTTTTTCTTGAACTTTTTTTTGTGATTGTCTAATTATACTAAAAGTATAAAATACTTTTTATTTGCAAAAACAAGTTTTTTCCCTAAACTATTATAAGTCCACTGAAGCCTTCAACTACATCACAAAGAGAGAATTTGACATGACCAGAACCCAAGTCCACTATAGATTCATTATGGAATACTGACTTTACAGCAAATTGAACAAGTTAGTATTTTTCCTTTAGAAAATTTTACCACAGTTACACAATAATGGGTTATTTCCCTCTTTATTTAATGTTTAATGTATAGTTTATGTCTGTATACATGCAACTACAAATGGGAGTTTGGTATAAATCTGTGCTTTATTCTGTATAGTCATAAAAAAAGATACATTCTTCTCATACTTAATTACCTAAGTTCATCTGATAGACAGCATATACTACATGCTCAAGATGTGGCTCAACAGATACTAATTTTTTTATATGTATATTCCAACTCCTTTTGTATTTAGCAATATCTGGCTTTCCAAGTTCTAAATTTATACCTATATAGATAAGCCTATTACAGAGGTAAATAACTATGGCAAATTTTCCCTACACCCTGGATGTGAATAAAACACAAATTAGATAAGCAATTTAATAACTTTCTCATTAGTGAGGAAATGAAAAGAGTTTTTTAGCAAGAATCTTAATCACTTTACTGTGCCATGTAATAGTTTATATTTGTCTGAGGAAGCTATGGGTGCAGAAATAAAGGGTGGGAGAGGGAAAGGGGGAGAGAGATATGGAGAAAGAGAGGGGGAGGGGGAGGGAGGGGAGGGAGAAAGAGAGAAACTGACTCATAATTACCATATGACAAGCCTTCTTCTGATCATTTTACCGAAAGAAAAAGAAAATAAAGGACTTGAATTAAAAGCATTTTTCCATGTCAGGTGTTTAGAGACCTGGCTTGAGTTCCTTAACTAAAATTAGTTGTATGCGTTATTTCTGTGTTTCCTATTAAAACATACTAGTAGAGGTTTGGTTTTTTTCCCTAGGACACTTAGAAACAAATCCCAGGGCTAAGCAGAAACAATGGGCTCATTCAGTAAGTATAACAAAACTGAATGAGATAAGACAGTAGCAGATTTAAGTCTAGTGCCAGGTCTAATGGTTTGAAATCTAGTGCTCCTCTCCAACATGCTAACAGTTCTTAAGTAAAAATATTTTTTCCCTGAGAGGTGAAACAGGGAATACATTTTAACAACTAGTTAGTGTTGGTTGGTATGTATCAGCTAGCTCTCAAACCCAGAAACTGCCTTGTATGTTTGGCTAACCACTATATGCTACATAGTGGACAAGAGTCACTGCAACAATCACTCTACAAATAAAGAGATTTAGAAATCTGCAACAGCAATTAGCCATCAGTATCTTACTATGTTTCTATGATCTGATGTCCATTTCCATGGAAACCAAAAAAAGAAGTGAGAGGCAGCCAAGAGAAGAGATGTCAGAACTTGTCAGGTTCAGTGGCTAAGGCTGAAAGCTGCAAATGCCTTTTTTTTTTTTTTTAAACAAACAGCATCAGCTGACTTCTGGCACATAATCAATTCTCAAGTTAGGCAATGTCAGCTTGCTTAGAGAAGCATAAAGCTAAGAACAGGTTTAAAATTTTTTGTTTTGTTTTTTAAGGCCTGGGTTAAGGGGGAAGAAGACAAAAGCAAACAGTTAAAAACTAAGTTTCTAAAACACAAGAATGCAACAGAATTGCTTCAAATTTTACAAAGTGAAAAGAAGGTAGTTGTCATGGGGGCTGGGGGGAAGGGGATATGTAAGCCCAACACAGAAAATATAGGCTCTCAAAGGAATTAAAAGCGCAACAGTAGAGAAACAGAATAGATGGAAGGTAGAGAAAGCAGAGTATACAAATGCCCTGAGACAAGAAATATATGGCCCTGTTAAGGCACTACAAGCACTTAAGAATTTGTATGGGGGAGGGAGTTATCAAAGAAGGCTTTACCAAAGGAGGTGACATGTAAGTTAAGACCTGAAAGATGAAATGATATTATAGAGTCAAAACAGAATTGCTGGTTTTTGTTTTCACTCTTCCAGAGAAACTTACACATTAGGTAGTTTAACTATGCTTTCAGCTGCAAGTAACAGAAACCTAACAATGCTTACACCATTAAGGTATTTATTGCATACATAACAAAAGTCTGAAAGTAGACAAAATTTTCCGGTTTTTTAGAATCAGTGCTATCACCAAAGACCATATATATCTTTCTTTCTTTCTTTTTTTTTTTTTTTAGTAAGAATTCTTTTTTTTTAATTTTTTTAACTTTTTTAATATAATTTTTAAAATT
>JAGFMF010012000.1:2239994-2269692 GCA_019455555.1 Galemys pyrenaicus
TTTGGGCTTTTGGGTTGTTTCCAGGTCTTAGCAATTACAAATAGTGCTGCGATAAACATAGGAGTACAGGTGCTCTTTCGGATCAGTGTTTTTGTGTCAAAGACCATATATATCTTTCTATCTTCCTGTTCTGTCACAAGATTGCTACCACCACCAGTCTTCACAATATATTTCCAATAAAAAGAAAGGGGATGAACAAACTTTGTCCATCTATTCTGAAACAAAACATCGTAACTAGAGATCCCATTAGACATATCCATATGTCTCATTGGCTAAAACTGGTCCATATATTCATTCTTAGCTATAAAAGATGCTGAGAAATTAACTTTCCAACTCTATTTTTAAGATAATAAGGGAGACAGGGTTAGGAATGACTTTTACATAGTCAATACCATCTGCCAAATTTATGTTTAAATATTGATGGGACAGAGTTAGTAAAATGAAAAAGTCAAAGGAAACAGAGTGAGAATAAATTCAGATACAGGTAAGTTTGTAAGAGCTGAATGGAAGTTGAGATTTTTATCATATAAATTTTATGAAGCAAAAAAAAGGGGGGGGAGAATAATCATCCAATAAATGTCAAGAGGGAAGTTGAGGCATAGAAGTCATCAGAGTAACAAAGCATATTTTAAAATAGTTCCTGTAAAGACTGCCATAGAGGTGTGTCTAGAGACACCTCTAAGTTTTCTCAGAGAAAGTGTTCTAAGAGAAAGCAAGAAAAAAAGAATAGAAGCAAAACTTTCCAAAGGATTACTGGGCACCAGGATTCAATCAATACTAGAAATCATTCATTTTTAGTGCTGATTAAAAGGATTTCTCTAGCAGCATCCAGCAGCCTAAGAATAAGAATGGAAAAAGTAGATGTTAAATCCACTCTAAAATGGAATCAGGGTAGGTGGTAGTGATATTGTGATTTATAAACAAAATACATTTGATCTGACCCATTTCTGGCACAAAGCTTCTAAAACCCCAGAAGTTTCCAAAGTGGTAAGAGATAAAGACATTTTTGTTATGTTAATGACTGACTTTTGGAATCCTCCGAGGTCACTTAAGGATGAAAGCTGGTTGCCTTGGCTTTCAGATGATTGGAGAGTTGGAATTTTCAGACTCATCCCTCCACCTCTGGGAAGAGTAGAAGGTCTGAGGGTTGAATTGACTGTCAATGACCAGTGATTTAATCAACCATGCCTTTATGATGAGGTCACCATGAAACCCAAAAGGATGGGCTCTCAGAGTCTCCAGGTTGGTGAAGTCTGAAGACAAGGGGAGAACACACCTGCAGAGGGCATGGAAGCTCCACAACCTTTCCCACTTTATCTTGCCCTCTTTATTTTCCATCTGGCTGTTCCTGAATCATATTTTTTAAAAAGTAAAGTAATGCTTTTTCATCATTCTTTTTTTTTTTTTTTTGGAAAAAAGGTGGAAACATTTAAAAATGCTTCCCAAAAATAATGAGTTTTTAAAAAAGGATATTTTAGTTTCCACCAGTCATTTTATATGAAATATTAAGCAATATTATATGAAACAAGTATTAAATACACACAAACGCCTATAAATGTAAATTAGTATAGCTCTGTTTTAAATATTTTATTTATGCATACAAGAACTGGGGTATAGGCCAGAAGTGTGGGGGGTGAGAGGACTTAACCAGGGACATAGCAGGGAACAGAACAGGCAGATTAACGAAATACACTGCTGATGGGAGCAGCAGGTGAGGCAGGAGAGAGAGGTCTGCTGTGCCATGTAGGTCACCTCCCTAGCCAGGGGTGGAACTCATGCTGCAGTGACTGTGGATGCTTCATAGTGTGGTGCTTAACCACTTGTGCCGCCAGGGAGGCCCCTGTTTTCAACCTTTGAATGATCACATAATGTTGACCATTTTTTTAATTCAATAACGTTCACAGGAACCAACGCATATATAGAAGCATGTTTCATGCCTTTTTAATTTACAATTTCTCTAAAATCTAACCATTGAGAGAAAGTCAGAGGGTGAATTGTTTTAAAAAATAATAGGAAGGGCCTCCCTGGTGGCGCAGTGGGTTAAGCAACGCACTATGAAGCAAACAGCAGCCACTGCAGCACGAGTTCGATCCCTGCTGCCGGCCAGGGAGGGGACCCACATGGCGCAGCAGACCTCTCCTGCTGTGCCCGCTGCTCCTCTTGGCAGTGTGTTTCGGTCAGTCTGCCTGTTCTGCTCCCCACTCTGTCTCTGGTGAATCCTCTCACCACCCTGAACTCTGGCCTATACCCCTGCTCTTGTATGTATAAATAAATAAATCTTTAAAAAAAATAAATAATAGGGAGACACTGTCAGTTCTTTAAATGACTGACATCATGAGAGTTATATGTTAGGAAGAATAAGATGGCAATCTCTGGGTAAGTAAAAGGAGAAAGATTAAGTTATTGGCGGGGGAAGATGAACAGCAGAGGGATATAAGAAGATAAACAGGTTGCTAAAGCTGTCACCAGAAATTTAAGTCTTTCAATAACAAAAAAAATTCTAAACCTGATCAAAATGAATGAGACTGAATCACTCTGCAGTGGCTATGAAATAGGTGAAAATACAATTCAATCAGCATAAAAGTAATCACAACAAAATAATTATTGTAGCTCATCAAATAGAAAATATCATAGATTGTAAAATACACCATTATTTTATATGCACCAGGGGAAAAATGTTAATAATTGACACAAAGCTAAGGTACTATTGATTATAAAATGCACTCCAATTTCATAGATGTTAAAATTTGAAATATATGTATCTTAAAACCAATTAGATACAGTATTTGTCTAAATATGAAATGGGGTCATAATTCTATGAAATTCCCAATAAATCTATACTCTTCTTGCAGTTTGCTTGAAACCTCTTTAACTCATTTTGGAATTTGAACAAGCCCAGCAGGCTTATTATATCTGACTCTGCCCAGTCATTTTCCCTTTGCACCTGAGGAGATAGAGGAAGCCCTTGCTGATCCAAAAGGGTCCACATCACTAAGAAGCTCTCCTGACGGCCAAGTAAGTAATTCTACAAGACCTTTATCAAAGTCCCTTTACTATGACTACAGAAGGCAAGTCCCTACTTTTTATAACTACCCTCATTCAAGACTCTGTTCAAATCATTATAGATTATTCTTTAAAGTCTATCAATGTAAAAGAGTAAAAAAGTTAGAAATGTTCCTGCAGTTCATGATAGAAATGGGATAGTATAAGGGTATGGCAATTAGCCAACTTTTAATTTATTCATTTTCTAAAAACAATTATTTTGGATTCACTAGTTTTTGCTGCTAATGAATTAGGTCTGATATCATTGTATCCCCCTTTGACCAATATATTTCACTGGCTTAGCACATTTTTCTACTAATGCTTCCTTTTGCACTAATTTTGATTGCTTCTTCAATTAAATGAGAGTTCATTTTGTCAATTCTCTTTCAAACCAGCATTCTACATGCTTCCCACTTACATCAGAGCTACAGTTAGAGCCTGCCCTTAACATGAACTTGACTGCCTGAGGACACCTATCACTTCCCTCTGGTAGACAGACCAAGAAGGAAATGGGAGAAGTTTCTTTAAGTTGTAGACACAAAGAATCACCAATCCATCTCTGCTTTATCACTGAGACCCTGGCCAAGCTTAAACCACAATGATGACTTCAATTTCCTGGTACTTTTCTAACCTTTTCTTTTTTAACTTTTCTTCCTTTCCTGCTCTCGTCTCAGGTTCAGGTCTGAAGTTAAAACATATACTCTGTTTTTCTTCATTTGTCCTTCTGTATTTACTTATTTTTATTTATGCATACAAGAACTGGGGTATAGGCCAGAGGTGCAAGGGGTAAAAGGATTCACCAGAGACAGACTGGGGAGCATAATAGGCAGATATCTACTGAAATACACTGCTGAGGAGAGCAGTGGGAGAGACAAGAGAGGTCTGCTGCGCTATCTGGGTCACCTCCCTGGCCAGGGATTGAACTAATGCCACAGTGGCTGGTGATAGCTTAATAGCGCTGACTTTAACCCCTGCGCCACCAGATTGGCCCCTGTCCTTCTGTATTTAGATGCCAGAAAAATCATTTATGAAATCTATATTCCATTTTGACTCAGTAATCAACTTGTGCCCCTTACCTCCATTTTATGTTCTTATACAAATGAATCCTGGTTCACTATGTTCCCTTGCTGAGGATGAAAAATAAACATGCAGGGACAATGTCAAGGCATGGTGAAGTCCCTCTCCTTAAGAAGCACTTGCAACAATGACAAGGAAATAACACTGGTAAGTTGAGACCACAACTTCAACCATTCTTAGAATGTGGGTTAGCCTATAAATGGGCTTAGAAATATTTTTCACTTAGGGGAACAGAGCCATCCAAACTAAATAAAGGTTTTGAACTGGGGAAAAGGGGATAGATCAGAGATAAGAGACTTAAAACTGTACTGAAAAGATCTAGTGAAGAGGGACCTATAAGTATACAGGTAAATAATTCTAATCTCACCAAGGGAAGAACTATTATGAAGAAATAGCTAAGGATACACCAAGTGGTGAAGGGGAGGCAACATGCTACTTCCTGACTCCAGGAAAGAGAATGATATGACTGAAAGAGCTAAAACCTAAAGAAAGATTTCAAGAAATTCATGCAAAGAATAGAAAAGAGCCTTCCTCTTCCAAAGGTACCAGTACTAAGGCTAATGTAGAGCAGAAAATAATTTGACTCAGCTATCTATAATCAAAGGTTCACAGCAAGGTGGACTTCCCTGGGTGTCAAGTTGGAAAAGAAACTCAAAGAGGCAGAGCTCTTCCAGCTCACAAATTTCTGCAACCCAAAACTACACAGAACAAGAAGTGTTAGTGTCAGTGGCTGACAATGGAGAACAATTCTCTCTTTTCACATTTTGGTTGCTTAGTTTTATTCTATTATTTTTGTGATAAAATTACCCACTTAAACCTTCAGGTCACTGAGGAGTTTCTACATCTGTGGTATCAGAGACCAGAATACAAGAGTAAATTTGTGAAGTAACAACACTAACCAGCATTACTCTAACATTTAAGAAATCTGGCACAAATGACTAGAGTGGAAGAATGGGGACAACTGGTACCAGTCTCTAAAATTGTAATAGTTTTCTGTCTTAGATATCTATAGTAGCATGTATGTGAAAAAAAATTACAATATTCAAAGTTGTTTATATGTAAATATTCAATCATCACAATGAGTTGGAGTTACTCATGTAAGTCATCTGATAATTAGCAAAAAAGAAGGGCATTTTAAGTAAGAGAAAACAGTCAGCAATTAATATTCACGGCTGTTTCTAATTCCTTCTGAGAACTTGTTCTTTTTCAGTACTGACTAGAGGTTTCCTTCTCCAACACAGAACCTAAATGAATTTGTGAATTTAATATCTGTATCCACCAAATTGAATGGTCAACACTATATAATACACACCCTTGTTCTCTAAGTTCCAATCTGATTGTCTTAAGTAAAATATTGTAAAACAGTGTCTGAAAAATTATTTTAAAAAAATCTAACATAGCTAAACATCTTCATTATCTCTTCAAGTGAAAAGTAGGTCTGTAACTAAAAGCTTTATTTTTAATTCTGAAAACTGAAACTATGCCATACACATCCATGTATCCTCAGTATCTAATCAATGCCCCAAACATAGTAAGTAGCCTCTAAATATCTGCTGCTGAAGATGACAAAAAGTTCAATGATATTTTTTAATTCTAATAATAATCACTTGATGCCAATTCAACAAATAATTAGGTAATAAATAAATATAATACGATGATCAAATGAAACCCCTGCTAGATCAATGAAACTGAGTTATTTACTAGGTAGGAGGGCCTCAGAAAAATACTGCCAAAAATGTGAGTTTTATTTCTTTCTTCACTAATCTACAGTTTTAAAAGGAAAAGGAGAATTCAAAGCTAGACTTAAGTCTAAGTATATAGATTGATATAACTAAAGTATAGCCTCAAATGAAGGTCCCAAATAAATCTAATAGTAATAACTGAGTTTTACTATATAGAAGATGTCCTCATGCTTAAAGAGCTTTTAAAGAAAAAAGTTCTGAAAGATGGAGAGTAATCTGGAAGACCACTGTCCTAGCCAACTGAAATAGTGTTCTGCATCCTACTTAATGGTTAAGTAGGCTAATAAAGTATTTTAAATATGAAACCCAGTAAAGTATCTGATGATGCAAAAATCATAGAGAGGAATGAATAAGAAGGTCAGGTGCTCAAAATTGATAATAAAGACATTTGATAACTTCACCTATACTGGATGCATAATCTGTGACTCTTTTCCATGCAAGGCAATAAATTCCTTGGGTATACTTACAGTTAACTTAATCATAAGAACATCATTTAATATTTTATCTCTTTGCATAAGTGTCTGGGACACTCTGATACAATATATATGTCATAAACCTGGATGAATAAGGTAATTTATATGTCAAAAAAACGGAAAATGGAAAATTTCCATTGAAACAACTAAGGGGGCTCCCTGGTGGTGCAGTGGATTAAGCACTGCACTGTGTAGTAACCATGGCACATCAGTGCGAGTTCGATCCCCAGCCAGGGAAGAGACCCACATGGTGCAGCAGATCTCTCCTGCCTCACCCATTACTGCTCCCCTCAGCAGTGTATTTTGGTCAGTCTGCCTGTTCTGCTCCCCACTCTGCCTCTGGTGAAACCTCTCACCTCCTGCGACTCTGGCCTGTACCTCAGCTCCTGTATGCTTAAATAAATAAATCTTTTTGAAAAACAAAAACAATTAACAACTAAAAAAAAGTCATTTACAGTAATTTTATCATGCCCCCATATATCTTTGAGTCAAAAAAATCTCCAGATCTATTATCACTGCCAAATAAGAAGGATTTAGATATGATTCAGCTAAGTACACATGCCTTTCAACTACTAATATTTAAAATTAAACATTCTCTGTTAGATGGCTTAAAGTGAACTACAATGGTAACTGGTATAATAATTTTTGTATAGAAAATTTCGAAAGTAAGTGGGTTATAAATTAGAAAAAAAGTTTTATTATATTTACTAACTCTTGCCTAAAACATTAAATACAGAAAAGAACTTGGTTGTTAATTATCCTGTTAAAACACTAAGAAAAAATACATTTATTATGCCTTCTTGTATAATCACATGCCCCTTAAAAAAATGGTATATCAAACTCTTTTAGTTCTTCCCATGAGAGGTGCTAAGGGGGCTCAGCATGGGGTGGTTTTTTTTAATGTGCTTTTTTTTTTTTTTTTTTCATTTTATACAGGATTAAGCAGAGCTTAGCCACACTAAAGCAAAATTCTTTTGCAAACCAAAGGCTGAGAACATTCCTTATTCAGAAGTGAAATTCCATTGTCAGGGAAATCACTAATACCAACTATCAAGGGAAAATGTCTCATTCCTATTGCAGGATCAGCTAAAGAGAAACTGCTTCTTTAGTTGCTAGGAAACAACCAACTCATTATATGCCATTATCAGAACCCTAGAAGAAAACTGGCATCTGCTTCACATTTGGGGATACTAGAGACTGAACCAAAAGCACTGAATCTGCTGCCAAAATCCTTGGTCTCCAGGGTTTACACTGTGACCACAGCAGGTGCTGACATGAGACCAGCCTTTGAAGTTTTCCTTTATACAGCTCTTTTTTTAATAACTAAAATTAATTTTCTTCCAATATCCCCGCATTCTCAAAGATTCTAAAACACTTTCTCATTTGAGCAAAACTTATTATATCTACATTAAACACAATTTAGGAGGGGGGAAAAAAACTCAGGGATCTTAACAAATAACAAAAATTTTAAACTACTCATTGAGTGAAATTACTAGATGCTTATACCTTGATGTTTAAAGACATTATGAAAAAAAAATTTAAAAATCAGGATAATAAAAAGGAAGATAGTAACAAACCCAGTACTAAAAATGGCATTCTATCATTTATCTGCCTAGTTTTCCTATCATAAAAGTTTAACTTCTATTTTATGGCCAGCCATTGCTTTTTCAATAAACATCACAAAATGCATACATGAACATATAATGCAATTTGATGTAATTTCATCAAATACTTCCCTTCCTTCCAGCAGGTGAGGTTGGAAGGAGGTGGGGGTGAAACTAAGCAGATTAATTATTAAATACTGGCAAACCAAAGGCATAAAATTTCCCTTACTGTTGCTTTTGTACCTAGAAAAATAAGTTACCCCTCAGAAGCTGGAATTATTAGTAAAATTTAACAAACCATATTCCTTACCAAATTACAAAGAATGATTCTGGGACCAGAGATTAAAGAGCACATCAAAAACACATAGTCAAAGAAAAAGCCACAAGAGTTTTTAAAGTTGAGGACATTATTTCATCTTACTTTTAAAATTGAAAGTGAATATAGGACCATCAAGGATTAAAACTGTCAACATACAGCATGGTACCAGACCCAAAGTAAAACATAAATATGAGGTAACTGTTCTCAGTTACTGTAGAAATTCCAAATTACTTGTATTTACTTAGATCATAATTATAAATTTTATACAGGATTAAGCAGAGTTTATAAATTCACAGCTACAAAGAAAATATAAAATTTATTCCTACAAATAATATATAGCTCATCTGTTATTTTTAGATTATCCAATCAACTGTCCTCTGCCTTTCTTAAGGACAAATTAAAGTTGACTGGAAAGATTAAACACAAATATGAACTCACAGTAAAACAAATTTTTGTTTTATTTTGAAGTTATTTTAAATCACAAGCACCATGGTTTATATATATATACATTTTTTTTTCACATCTGAGCAATTTCTACACTGCTATTATAACTCAATATTGTCCACAATGAAATTAACCATCAATCGAAAAAAGACAGATTACTTACAAAATAGATTTCCTCATCTTACTGCAACTCAACAGAGCAACAGGACAGTATGAAATAGGATTTCTGGTATACTTACAAGCAAATGGAAAAATTAATCATGTAACAGTGAAATTTGTTCTGGCGCCACATACCTCATTATACATTCAGTCTATCAAGTGAATTATTTTGCAAAACATGTCAAACCCAACTACAAATTTTAACAACTCTCCAATCAACAAAAGCATTAACCTCAGTGTGCCAATGATAAAATGATACTTAATGCAATTTTCTTACCTGCCTCAACAGTTTCTCAATAGCTGACATTACCATAAGGCCTCTCCAAACAATTGGTGCAGTCTCTTCAACCAGAAAACCCATAGACATGCTGCAACAGTAAATGAAACGTACAACTAATTTACACTAGTTAATATAATTCTGAAAAGTAATATAAAGTAAAAAAGATATGCTCACCAAGCAATACCATAATTCAAAAGAGGCCTCATTAGGTTACCTGAAATAAGAAAAAAAAAATCTCTTGTAGAAGATTAATTCATTATACATAAACTTTCTGACTTTCTTTCATATAGACTTATTTTCTCATCAGAAAATGCCAACTTAGAAATACAAATAGGTTCTATTAGCTCTCTTTACAATATCTTTGTTTATAAATTCATCCATTTCTGCTCCTAATCAGTTCCTTCCACTTTCTTTTAATTTACTGCATGGTTTGAACTTCTTCAACACTGAGCTCATTATTTTCTGTACTTCATTTCTTCTTTCAAGCAAGAGTTATTAAAAAGTTGTTTTTACAATTACAATTACAATTTACTGTGTACACCCCTATTGTGTACACAGTCAATTTTGTAAAAGTTGCAGGTGTGCTTGAAAAAATGTCCCATATATGACCATTATATCAAGGTTGTTATAGGTAGTAATTCCTTATCTTCAGGAATACTTTAGCTTTAAAATCTTTAAAGTCCATTTTGCCTATATTAATATAATTACACCCACTTTAATTCTTCCTGATTTATCTTTTCCAATCTTCAACTTTTAATCCATGTATGTTTTTATGTTTTAGATATAGCTCTTGTAAATAGCTTTAAGCTATGTGGATTTTGGTTTTTTTTATTTTGCTTCTATTTTGTCTTGTCTTACAATATTGTTCTTTTAACTGGAGAGTTGTACAATATTTATATTGTTGATATATTTATATTTATATCTATCATTCTATTTTATACTTTCTCTTTGCTCACTTTTTGTTAGTCTTATTCTTGAGACTCTTCCCCTCATTACATTTTCACTATTTGTCAAAGACAAATCAAGCTGAAACTTGTGATCCCATACCTCTAAATCCCATACAATAGTGTAAACCAAAATTACCTAACAAAATTTTTTAAAATTAAAAAACAAATTATTCAATCTGTTGATATTCTTATAATGATTGTGCAGTAATTTAAACATATTTAATTTTAAGTGTAAAGTTATCGATACCTCCATCTTCCCCTTGGAAAATCCAACCAATCTGTCTCCCAAGCCACTACATATGCTACTGTCCTGTATTTTAGTTACATTTTGGAAAATGTTCAGCCATTATCTCCTTAAATACTGCCTCTTTCATATTTCTCCATTATCTCCTTTTAAAAATCTGATTAAACCTCCTACATAAAACTTTTCATGCATGCCCCTCAAGCTCCCATTTTTTTCCCAGCTTTTCTGTAAACTAAATTCTGGATATTCTTCTTTTTATCTCCAGTCTAGTTAATTAATTTCCTCTTTAATTTTATCTAATCTGTTGTTTTAGTTGTGCATTTTTACCCACTCTACATAAAGTATAAATACAGCACATGCCAACAGTAATGCCACCAATGCAGGAAGTTTATTTCACTAGTCATTTATTAAGGATGTCACCTTTGAGGTTTCCAAAGTTTTACATGGTGATTCTCCATTGAAACATCCTCCCTCCTTAGGTGCCAACCTTTGTCTCCATTCTTTCATACATAGACCTATACAATACAGGCCATGAGCCACCAAGCACCAGCAAGTAACACCAGGACAGACATTAATATAGTGCACAACTACACCAATTAACACACACTTTCTTGCTATTTATAAATTCTGTGAAATTTCTTTCTTACTACTTCAAAAAAAAAAAAAGCATGTAATATTTTAAGGTACACTGCTACAAGAAGTTTTCCTGAATATCCAGTCAATCACATTGCAAGAAACAGAAGGGGAAAACTGCTAATGGTTTTACAGTGATCTTTTTCTTCTAATATATCTTTCAAATCTCTTGTTTTTTTAGCAAGTTTTTTTTTTTTTTTTTTTAAAGAACTGAAGTGTAGGCCAGAGGTATAGGGGGTGAGAAGATTCACCAAAGACAGACTGGGTAGCACAACAAGCAGATTTACTGAAATATGCTGTTAAGAAGAGCAGCAGGAGAGGTCTGCTGCACCATATGTGGTTTTAGCTCCCTGTCTAGGGGACTGAACTCAGGCCATAGCAGTGATAGCACTAAGACTTAATTAACCCTTAGGCTAACAGGGAGCCCTTTTTTATTATTATTTTGAATTTTCTAGGTAGAAAATCATATTACATTGAATTAATACCAATTTTGTCTTTTTCTTTCCACTACTTTTTCTTGTTTTAGTGCATTGGCTATAAAACCTACAAAGAAATCAGCCTCATCTTACTTTTAATGTGTCATGGAAAAAAATTCACCAAAATTAAAGAATATGAATATCATCTATTTGCTCAGTCCTTTATTAGAAATGAATGATTTAAGTTATTTGACTCTGTTCAAAAGATGGCTAGAAATTCAAACAGGAACTGAAAATTGAAACAAGATGTCTTTGGAAGGTGATTAGGCCATGAGTGTGGTGCTCTAATGAATGGGATTATGCCCTTATAAAAAGTACTCCAAAGAGGCTTCTTGTTCTTCCTGCCCTGTAGGGCAGTAATAAATGGTCATTTGTAACCAAGAAGCAGGTCCTCACTAGACAGCAAATCTATAAGCATCTCCATCTTGAACTTCTCAGTCTCCAGAACTGGGAAATAAATGTTTATAATTTAAGCCACCCAATCTACATGTGATGGCAGCCTAAACAGACTAAAACACTGGAACAGTGAAAAATCTTTTCACAAAATTGAAACTCAAAAGGAACAATCTCTATTTTAACAGCATGTTAAATCCAGAGAAAGTGTACCTTAAATATTTCTTGCAGTTCAGTGAATGATAAAGTGTAAACCAAAAGCAATGTGAACAGATTTTATCACAATGTTAAATGTGTTTCTTCAAAATTTAACAGGGAAAAATGAACACTAAACTACTAAACTTGTACAGTACATACATTAAAAAGAAAGTTAAAGATTCATTATCATCTCCTATGTGTCAGTCAACAAAATTAATAATGTCTGAAAGTATTTTAACTCATAAAACTACCAGAACTGAATATTAACATAGGCTGAAACCTTATTTTTAAGTTAATAGGGGAAGACTCTGAACCACAACACTTATTACAGCTACAAATTATTTTCTTTGACTTAGAATTTTATTCAAAGAAAATGTGGGGGCCTCCCTGGTGGTGTGAAGATGTCCACAGCCACTGCAGCATGAGTTTGATCCCCAGCCAAATAGGTGATTCCACATGGCTCAACAGACCATGATAGGGGAGCTCACTTGCTCCCCTAAGCAGTGTAGTTCAGTGGGTCTGCCTATTCTGCAACTCACTCTGTCTCATGATAATACATGTATTGAAATGTAAAAGATCCTTACTGGTCAAACAACATCAATTGCCACAATACCATTTATAGAATGAATGACCACATCCTCCTCCCTCAATTACAACAAGATCTATTATCTTCTAATAGGTATGAATTTAACTAAAGGCTGTACATCACTAAGAGGATTTCAAATCAGAGACTACATTTACAATAAATTGTCATGCTGCACTAGACACTGTTATCAAACTGAATATCTAGATTAAACTGAAGTGGCAATAAAAAAAAAAGGCTAGTTGAAATCTTTCTGTTAAAGTTAGCATTATCAAAAGTTCCAACAATAGAGGTCTCCCTGGTGGCACAAGGGGTTGAGTTGCTGTACTATGAGGCTGTCTGCAGCCACTGCAGCACAAGTTCAGTCCCTGGCCAGTAAGTGACCTACATGGCACAGCAGTCCTCTCCTGCCTCACCCACTGCTCCCCTCAGCAGTGTATTTCAGTAGATCTGCCTGTTCTGCTCCACACTTTGTCTCTGGTGAATCCTCTCACCCAATGCCTCCGACCTGTACCCCATCTTTCTTATATGCATAAATAAGTAAACCTTAAGTTCCAACAATAACACTGATCTTGACTCAGATCTTCTTTCTGTAACAATCCCATCATTCATGGATCAGCTAAGCAGCAAATATCCCACTTACTTAATGTTACCAATAAGCCTGAAAATCTGTGTGTATTCTATTCTGTTCCCTGGCTCCAAAGTAAAGGTAGCATTTTAAATATAGTTGTAAACTAAGGCTCAGGAATATATCTTTAAAAAATTATAACTTGAAATCATATAAATAAAAGCATTAAATCCATTTTTTAAAATGAAGATGGGGCCTTCCTGGTGGCGTAGCCAGTTGAGCACCTCACTGTGAAGCACACTTGGCACAACAACACAAGTTCGATCCTTGGCCAGTGAGGTGACCCACATGGCACAGCACTCTCCTCGCCCACTGCTCCCCTCAGCAGTGTATTTCAGTTGATCTGCCTGTTCTGCTCCCAGCTCTGTCTCTGGTGAATCCTCTTACCTCCCATGACACTGGCCTATAGCCCAGCTCTTGTATGCATAAATAAATCAATCTTAAGAAAGAAATAAAATGAGGACATTGTGCAGCCAAGAATATGCCACCTTATTTAATGAATTTTAAGAACTATTTAAACATAAATACCTCAGCTTTATAAAAATAAACCTGATTTATCTACAATTAATGAGAAGTCAAAAGTAAAAGAATCTTCAGAAAGTATGAAGGAGCATCCAGTGAAAATTTTAAAATTTCACTTTCTTACTATCCACTTTCTATTACTAGTTTTCTTTTTAAAACCAACATCCTTACTTATGAGAAATCAGAGGCAAGAAAGGAACTGTGCCCACTATTGTTCTCCCCAGAACTGCTATTGGCTGTGTAGACAAAGTAGTTCTGCCAGCTAACAGTACCAAAGAAAGATTGAGAAAACCCTACCTGTTTACTTAGAAGATAAGAAGGATTTAGGGAGGTGGTGAGTCAAGATAGGAGAATGGAAGGGTTTGTCAAAACTCAAGCACCAATCTGAACAGTTAAAAGGCAATATAATAAGACTATCTAGAAGTGGAAAGAAAGGGAATACACAATATTAGAGAAGGGAATAGAAAGAATTTAAAGAAAATTCTTTAGTATTTTTATAATTTTGCACTTATTATTTGATAGAAAATTTCATTTACTTTTGAAAATTTACCTTTTTTTTTTTCTTTACTGAAGTAACATTGGTACCTTCATTTATCTTTTTGTAGAATCTTGGAATCCTACTGCCCCATTGCTGGCACCCAACCATCTTAAAGCTTAAAGTCATTCTGACAAGGCTTTCCTAATACTCAATTTTTCTATCCCCCACCAAAATGCCCCTTTATTTTCCAGCCCATCCTTTGCCTAATCAAAACTCTAATTTTCTCATGTGGGTGGTTTCCACAGGAAAACAATGTGACAAATAAACCACATCAAGAACTTAAATTATGTCGAGGACATAAGTATTTTTTTAAATAGAAACTGCTCATTAGACTATAAATGGAATAATGTATAAGAGATATTTTGAAGCAGGCAATTTCCTGCTTCTACTCTGGGGCTAAGATTTCCTTCACATAATCATTCAGCAGAAATTTTACCAAGTAACAAGAAGTAAAAAGATAAAATTGGTATTCCACTTTTGAAATCTTGACAATTTTTCTATAATATAGAGTTTAACTGGAAGAAGTAAAAGAAAGGATATTCAAAAATAGGCAATAGGACCAGACAAGGATAATAAATATTTGCTTTGCATACTGCTAATCCAACAATCCATATATCATTTCCTGCCTCCAGTCACCTTCATACCTGCCTCAGTATCATCACTAACTGATCACATTCTTTCCTGCTGAAACCAAGCAAGGATTTAGAATTTTTTCAAGATTATGTTCAATGTAACCAGCTGGCATGTAAGATGAAAGCTATGTGTTACTTCCAAGTTAAAGGAGTCGTCAGGCATTTAGGAAGGAAAAATTTAAAAGATGACAGAAGGAACCACTTATAGTCAATGTAAAAGAGTAATAAAAATAACATGTGCCTCGCAGCACTACACAGATACTTTACAGATACTGCATTTCACTGAATCCTTACAATAACCCTATGAAGCAAGGACAATCTGTATTACAGTTGAGGAAAGGAAAGTGAAGGCTGTATACTCAACCTCCTCTCTGCTTATCTAAATCCCCTTCTTCCTTGGCAGCCTCCACACCATAATCATTCCCCATAATCTTCATAATCATCTCTCTTCTAATCTCCCAGCATCTGACACAACAAATGTTATCCTGTATGATTATTTATCATTTTTGTGTTCCCAACTAAATACCATATTCTCCTTGCTTAGTATAGCTGGTGCTCAAAAATAGATGTTTATAAAATGGCTAAACTTTTTTATAAATAGCTAGCCAGTCAGAAAACAGCAAATATAAAAAGAAGTCTGAACACACTGTTTTGGTCATCCAGGTATTTTTAGTGCAGCAAAATATAACTTATTAGAAGAAATTAGCCACTTAATAGCTGTCTTGGACAAGTTGTCTTTATATGACATATGAAGTCATATGACATATTCCATCTGAACTAGTTAAAGCTGAAAAGACTAAACCAATCTGTCCAAAGTTAAACAATTAGCAATAAAACAAAAGCAGGAAGAATTTGAGTCTAGTTCTGGTTCTCCTAAATCCCGTATTATTCTAATATACACATATCCAAAGAAGAAGGAGGTTTAAGGTCATTTAACATATATGAGGTAAAAGGAAAGATAAAATTTCAAGGTTATATTTCCTTCTACTTATGATGTCCAAATATGTTCCCCAAAATGATATAATAGTGTTCTGATATACCACATAATTCTGTAATTATGAATCATCTTTTAAGTCAATAGAAAGGTCTTGTGACTGCTAGCTGTAAATTACAGATGACTATTTTGAGTTTTGATATATACTTTAAATTTCTATAACCCCCCAATTTTTCTATATATATGGTGACTTTTCCAGCCAAATTTATATGCTATATAAAACTGGTTTTCTTCTATTAATCCATTGGTTTCTAAAAATCTCAAATTCATTTTTAAGTAAAAGTAGAGAAGTACACACACTAAAGGTCTAGGGCATGAAACAAACTAGGAATACATGCCCATAAGACAGTGACAAAAGAAGAATATTTAGTGGCAAATGAAACAACAAAGGAGTACCAAATTGGAGCAAGAAAAAAATATCTTAGCCATTACCAGGGCTTAACATAAAACTGCACAAAATACCTGTTAATATATATATTGCAAAATGTTTAAAATTAAAAATTAAAACAAAATTATGGCTGCCAGTATTTAAAAAAAAAACCAAGTACATAAATAGAATATAATACAGAAAATAAAAAACCAAAAACAAAACATTGGCTTTAGTGTAACATTTATACCAGTGTGGTTTAGAGAATTATATAAGCTAAATTAGCTTTAAGAGGAAAGATACTAAGCATATAAATGAAAAATTAGTTCAAGAAGATTACTGAAAAAAAATTGATGGAATTTTTAAAATCTATAATAAAAAGGTATTGCTGTGGAATATAAATAAAATAATAAAATAAATAAGCAATAAAAACATAACTATAAAATAAAAGGTAATACATTCATAAATACTTGGGGTCAATGCCTATCCATAAAAATACTGTGTAAACAAGGACCCACTTAATTATACTAAAGGTTTAGGAATCTTTATAAATCACCAATATATCAAGTATTTAGAGAAAAAAAAAAGATATAATAGGAAGGAATTACCCATGTCTTGATCCCAGGGTAAACAGAGATTTTCTAGAAGGGAAATGAAATTTTGCAACTTTTGGATAGTTTTGGGATTTTAGCTTTGTGATTAAAGCATTTATATGAAATTAACTTCTTTAAACATTCCATTCTGTACATTTTAAGACTGTTAGCAATTAACTTATAAAACAGCTAAAACCCTAAGAAAAACTAAATATAAATTATATTCCTGCAAAAATGAATTTTAAAGGATCAATAAAAACATAATGCCTAAGAAAATTCTTTTCACACAATCATTCTGTAACAGGGTGGTCCCCAGGAAAGGGAGAAGTTCCAGAATCCAGGTTCCACTGTAAGTGGGTGGAGCTGAGCAGGGATAAGAAGATTCTGCAGAGAGGAGATAGAAGGACAGAAGGAAGGGAGGAAGAAGAAAGCAGGAAGGAAAGCAGCAAGGAGGCATGGAGACATGTGGAGCAGAGGGACATGTGAAGAAACTGCGCTTGCTTTTTGGTCTTGGACTGGTCAAAACAGATGTGGGTGAGAGACCCATGGGGAGGTTAACAATGGTAGCTTTCATCTTAATTTTAATTTTGCTCTTTTCCTCCCGAATTTGTCTGACTCTTTCTAACCCTTTTCTATGAGGCTCTACTGAAAGGTCATTTAAACTCGTGGCAGCCTTTTGGGCCTTGCTCTGAACCATTCCTATTTGACTGGACTTTTACCCTCAAGGAGATGGGTATCTTTGCATACTTAACTTAGTAACTATATTCTTTGTCCTTTCTGTATTGTACCCTAATTGTATTAAAGTTCCTTTCCATTAAAAGTCTTATATGTTTATCTTAATGCAGCAAATAGCAAAACCCATTTAGAGAGGGCAAGTTTGGGGGTTCTGGGGTGCCCCTCTCCCTGCCCTGTAACAATTCAACACTTACTGTGGTTTTTCTTTACACCATGCACAAGGTTTGGAAGTAGGGGTAAAATGGCAAAGAAAAACCCACATAGTATGTTCCCACATAAAGTCTATGGTAGACACTAACCATACAGTCACTAGACAATAGTAACCTTCAACCAAAGCAAATCCTACAAAGGAGACCATAGAATTTGGCCTAGTCTTGGGTATCTTTGTACAAAAAAAAATTCATTATTCAAAGAAACACTCTATAAACTTGATAGTTTTATAAAATTTGACTTTTCTGTTGATGTCTTCAAATGAAGACACACATATTGAAAATTACTGAAGAAGAAAAAATACCACCATTTATCTAAAGAGAAAGGAAATTTTAAATTACTCAATACCCAAGAGATAGCCCATTCCTCAAAATGTTCTTTTATGTAATCTATAATTTATTATAAAAATACAGTTAATTCCTTTTGTGTTCAATTAACTTATTAGAAATTAAATTCCCCTAAACAGGTATATCTGATGATAAAGCTAGTTAAATAATTTGCATACAACATCTTAAATTGCATTTACAAATCAAATAAATGTGATTCGCTCAAATATCCCAAATGCCTGACAAAGCAGATTCACAAACTACCAAAATCATTCTATATACCTAGACAATGCTTATAAATTTAAAAACCAAACTAAACCATAATTATATATTATTGCAAACCAACAGTAAATCAATAAGCTTGTTAAAAATAAAACTAATAAATGAAATAAATCTAATTATCTTAAATGTACAATCACCATATAGAAATGTAAACAGATTATTTTATTTTTATTTAATTAATTATATTTGACATCATTTGTATTCTCCAGGGAGTACCACCATTCCACCCGTGCACCATCACCTCAGTCCCTTGTGCTCTTTCTGCCCTCATCCCCATCTTTTCCCTCCCTACCCTCCCCTCCCCCCCACCTTTAGTTTATCTTTGACTTTTAATGGTCTTGGTGAGTTTTTTGTTTGCTTTTGGTTATACTTGCCCATTTCCTTGAGCTTATTCTTCTTTTGTTGTTGTTATTGCTGTAGTTGTTGCTCTTTCACATTCCTCCCAAAAGTGAAGCCATCCGATATTTTTCTTTTGCCTTCTGACTTGTTTCACTGAGTATAATTCCTTCTAGTTCCATCCATGTTTTCTATAAATGTCCCTAGTTTCTCATTTTTGATTGCTGAATTGCTCCATTGTGTATATGTACCATATCTTATTGATCCAATCATCTACTTTTGGGCATTTGGATTGTTTCCAGGTCTTACCAATTACAAATAGTGCTGCGATAAACATAGGAGTACAGGTGCTCTTTTGGATCGGTGTTTTTCTGTCCTTTGGGTAGATTCCTAGGAGTGGGATTGCCGGATCATATGGTAGTTCCATTTCTAGTAGACTGAGGAACCTCCATACGGCCTTCCATAATGGTTGGATTAGCTTGCATTCCCACCAGCAATGTACTAGGGTTCCTTTTCCTCCACATTCTCACCAGCATTTATTGTTGTTGGTTTTTTTTGATGTGTGCCATTCTTACCATTGTAAGGTGGTACCTCATTGTGGTCTTGATTTGCATTTCCCTGATTAAGAGGGATGCTGAGTATTTTCTCATGTTCCTGTTCGCCATTTGTATGTCCTCTTTGGAGAAGTGTCTTTTAAGTTCTTCTGCCCATTTTTTGATTGGGTTTTTTACTTTGTTTTTCTTGAGTCTTGTGAGTTCTTTGTAAATCTTTGTGATCAAACCCTTGTCTGTTGTGTGGAGCGCAAAGATTTTTTTCCCATTCAGTGGGGTTTCTTTTTGTTCTGTTTAATGTTTCCTTTGCTGTACAGAAGCTTTTTATCTTGATAGTCCCACCTGTTTATCTTCTCTCTTATTTTTATTGCTTTGGGGATCACCACCTCGAAGGCGCTGTTGAGATGTATGTCTTACAACGTTTTACCTATGTTTTCCACTATATATTTTATAGTTTTGGGTCTTACATTTAGGTCTTTTATCCATTTTAAGCTGATTTTTGTACATGGTGTGAGATAGTGGTCCAATTTCATTTTTTTACATATGGTGGACCAGTTTTGCCAGCACCATTTATTGAATAAGCTATCTTTGTCCCATTGCAGATTCTTTGCTCCTTTGTCAAAGATCAGTTGTTCATAGTTGTGTGGTTTTACTTCTGTGCTTTCTATACAGTTCCACTGGTCTGTGTGTCTGTCTTTATACCAGTACCATGCTGTTTTAATTACTACTGCTTTGTAGTAGAGTTTGAAGAGTCTGGGAGTGTGATACCTCCATTCTCTCTTTTTTTAGTAGGGCTCTGGCTAAGTGGGTTTTTTTGTATCTCCATATGAATTTCATCAATATTTGATCTAATTCCTTAAAGAATTTCATTGAGGTTTTTATTGGTATTGCATTGAATCTGTAAATTGCTTTTGGTAGGATGGCCATTTTGATAATGTTGATTCTTCCTATCCATGAACAGGGGATATCTTTCCATTTCTTTGTGTCCTCCTCTACTTCTTTTAACAGTGTTTTATAATTTTCTCTATATAGGTCTTTTGTTTCTTTTGTTAGGGTGATTCCTAGATATTTGATTTTTTTGGCCTCAATTGTAAAAGGTATATTTTTCTTGATTTCTTCTTCTTCAGATTGGTTGTTTGTATATAGGAAGGCTACTGACTTTCTTGCATTGATTTTGTATCCTGCTACTTTACTAAACTGGTTGATTATTTTAATTAGTTTTTCCATGGAGCTTTTAGGATTTTCCATGTATATTATCATATCATCTGCAAATAATGATAGTTTTACTTCTTCTTTCCCGATTTGTATTCCCTGTATGTCCTTTTCCTGTCTTATTGCTCTGGCTAAGACTTCCAGTACTATGTTGATAGCAGTGGGGAAAGTGTGCATCCTTGTCTTGTTCCTGACCTTAGGGGGAATGCTTTCAGTTTTTCACTGTTGAGGATGATATTGGCTGTAGGTTTGTCATATATAGCTTTTACCATGTTGAGGAATGATCCTTCTATTCCGAGGGTTGAGAGCCTTCATCATGAATGGGTGTTGGATTTTGTCAAATGCCTTTTCTGCATCGATTGATATGATCATATGATTTTTGTTCTTCTTTTTGTTGATATTGTGGATTACATTGATTGATTTCCATATATTGAACCATCCTTGGGCTTCTGGGATAAATTCCACTTGATTGAGGAGAATTATCCTTTTAATGTATTGTTGGATTCTGTTGGCAAGATTTTGTTGAAGATTTTTGCATCCGTGTTCATTAGGGAGATTGGCCTGTAGTTCTCTTTTTTGTACTGTCTTTGTTTGGTTTTGGTATTAGTGTAATGTTGGCTTCATAGAACGTATTTAGCAGTGTTCCTTCTTCCTCAGTTTTTTGAAAGAGTTTGTATAAAAAAGGTACTAGCTCATTTCTAAATGCTTGGTAGAATTCATTTGTGAAGCTGTCTGGTCCTGGGCTTTTGTTTTTAGGGAGTGTTTTGATCACTGCTTCAATTTCACTACTTGTGACTGGTCCATTTAAGTATTCTATTTCTTCTTTGTTTAACTTTGGATGGTCATATCATTGTAAGAACTGGTCCATTTCTTCTAAATTGTTAAGCTTTTTTGCATATAGCTGCTCAAAGTATTGTCTGATTATTCTTTGAATCTCTTTCGCATCTGTTGTAATTTCTCCTCTTTCATTTGTGATCCTATTTGTGTTTTTTCTTGTTTGTTCTTTGTTAGTCTGGCTAAGGGTTTATCTATTTTGTTTATTTTTTCAAAGAACCAACTTTTGGTTTCATTGATCTTTTGGGTTTTTTTTAAATCTCTATTTCATTTATTTCAGCTTTAATTTTTATAATTTCTTTTCTTCTGCTGGTTTTTGGATCTATTTGCTGCTCTTTTTCTAGGTCATTGAGATGCGAGATTAGATTGTTTCTTTGGTTTTTTTCTTGTTTGTTGATGTGAGCCTGGATTGCTATGAACTTCCCTCTTAGAACTGCTTTTGCTCCATCCCATACATTTTGGAATGGGGTGTCCTTGTTGTCATTCAGTTCAAAGTATTTTTTAATTTCCTCTGTGATCTCCTCTATAATCCATTGTTTTTCCAGTAGTACAGGTTTCATTTCCAGAATGTGGGTCGGTTTCTAGCTTTCTTTTTATGATTTACTTCTAATTTGATACTTTTGTGATCGGTGAATATAGTTGGGATGATTCTTATCTTGCTGTATCTGTTTATGTTGGTCTTGTGGCGCAGTATGTGATCGATTCTGGAATATGATCCATGTACATTTGAAAAAAACGTGTACTCTGACTTTTTTGGGTGCAGAGTTCTATAGATGTCTGTTAGATTCATGGCTTCTAGGTCTTTATTGAGGCCTCTGGTCTTTTTGTTTATTTTTTGTCTTGTTGATCTATCCATTGATGAGAGTGGGGTGTTGAAGTCTCCTACTATATATGTGTTTTCTTTAATGCTTTCTTTCATGGCTGATAGTGATTGTCTGATATATTTTGGTGCTCTTTCATTTGGAGCATATGTGTTGATGAGTGTTATATCTTCTTGAAATACTGCACCTTTGACCATTATATAGTGCCCTTCTTTGTCTTTTTTTGAAGTCTATCTTGTCTGATATAAGTATGGCTGTTCCTGCCTTCTTTTTTGGTCTGTTAGCTTGTAGGACTTTTTTCCAACCTTTTACTTTCAGTCTATGCCTACCTTTTGTATTTAAATGCGTTTCCTGAAGACAGCAGAAGGTTGGGTTGTGTTTTTTAATCCAACCTGCTTCTCTGTGCCTTTTTATTGCTGAGTTTAGTCCATTTACATTTAGAGTTAAAATTGATATCTGGCATCTGTGTTTGCCATATTTTCTTTTTGTGTTGTGTTATGTTTTCGCTTGTCTTATACTGTTCCTCTTTTTCATTCGTCTAATGGTTTTGGCTTTGGAGCTTGTAGAATTTTTTGGGGAGGAGGTTTTGTCATGCTGAATTTCTGGAGTTTCTGTTTGTCTGGGATAGTCCATAATTTTTCTTCATATATGAAGGGAAGCTTTGCCGGATACAAAATTTGTGGTTGGCATTTGTTGTCTTGCAGTTTTTAAAATATATCCTTCCACTCCCTCCTTTGCTGTAGTGTATCTTCCGAGAAGTCTGATGTTAGCCTGATGGGTGTCCCTTTATAAGTTATCTGTCAATATCAGTCCTGAGTTAACTGCCTCCAAATTCTTTTTTTAGTTACTTTTTTTTTTAAGTTACTCTCCTTTTTAAGTTACTATTGTGTTGGGTTCTCATTCACACATAATCAGACATAATCCCAGGTGATACACATTTGTTTAATATCAATTAAACATTTATTTCATGTTAAAATCACAAATGTAAAATGTCAGAGTATCAAATGTTTGATTCACTTACATTTTTAAAAACATTATGCATTTACCATCACAATTATTATAAAATCTGTGCTTACCTTAATACAAAAAGGCTAATATTAATGGCTTAGAAATACTGTATAATTAGAGAACATTCTTTTTTAAGATTTATTTACTTATACATACAAGAACTGGGTATAGGCCAGAGGTACAGGGGGTGAGAGGATTCACCAGAGAGAGAGTGAGGAGCAGAAGTGGCAGATTCAATGAAATACACTGCTGAGGGGAGCAGAGGACAAGACAGGAGAGGTCAGCTGCACTATGTAGGTCAGCTCCCTGGCTGGGGATCAAATTTGTGCTGTGGTAGCTGCAGATAGATAGCTTCGTAGTGCTGTGACTAAACCCCTTGAGCTATCAGGGAGGCCCCTAAAGAGAACATGTTTACCAAGATTTGGTTTAGGGATATAGATTATTAGTTAGTATCAGACAAGGTCAGAGGCTCTAGGTGCTCTTCTAGGAGAGTGCCACCTGGTTACCATGCCTGCTTCAATTTTTTAATAGTACTAGAACTTCTCAACCCCATGACTTTGCTGTCAATCAAGAACAGCAAACATTCCTTCAACTTATTAAGCAACCTCTTAACACAATATTTAATTATGTGCTTTCAGCTGCTGATATTCTGAACACTACAATCAAATTCAATTAATGTCTTTTCTGACTGACTGGATTCTGCTTTCTTTTTTACCTTTTTTATCTGGCTAAATGCCACTATACTACGTTCATATTGCTGACAGAAGAAATTAGTTTGTAGTTTAATGCTGTTGCTTTTACAAAATAACTAACAATTAGGTATGATATAAATTATGGCTATAAAACAGAACCTTGTGTGACAACCATTATATATTACTTGACATTCATGGTTTTTACAACTATATTAGCCATAAAAAATTAAAGAGAATCTTTTTCAAAGGTGACCAGGTATCTTAGAGTCCAAGAAACAGTCCACATTTTCAATGGGTAGCAATAAGCTAAATAACAAAAAGAGAACCTAAGTGTCACAATAGTCAAAATGCCAAAACTGTGAGGGGTTTAAATGAAGTTGCAATGTGTAAAAGTAGGTTATCTCACAGTGATTACAGTTTGTAATCCTGAAGATGAGCAACTTTTATTTTAGGGGGAGAAAATGACATGCAATAGGGGAATATGAGATTATGGGAACTCAATGAACCCAGTTGTTGTTTCCTTACTTATTTCCTTAACTATGGAAGTTAGGTAAAGATAAACAGAAAGAAATTAAAGAACTGACTCTCTTACTTTTCTTCTTTCACTGTATTGTTCACTATTTTGCATTACGTAACTGAAGTGAATTCATGACATCACCCTTAACCAGGAAGACAACCAGAATGCCAGAAATTGTTTAGCCGAGAAAAAACTGAGGGTTGTGATCATGATGTAGAAATATTTCACAAGTTACCAAAGAAAAAAAGGATTCAATTTGGCATTCTCCTAAGGGTAGAACTAGTAAAAGCAAGCAAAAGATATAAGGAAGCAGATTTTGTTCAAAATAAGAACAATTATTATTAGAATTGCTGTGAGAAAGAACAAAACTATCAAACTATGTTTTGAGATATGGAACAATAGGCAGGAGTACTATGATTCCTGAAAGTAGGGAATAAGAAAATGAGACCTATGAAAGCTCAGGTTCACTGCACTGGAGATATTTTCCAGGCTGCAGCACAGGGAGGGGAAATCCGAATAAAGCCAAGCAACCCTTGCTACATTGAGAAAACAGAAACAGAATTAGGAGAAACCAAAACAGTGAGAATTTGTGGAGCAGACTCAGAAAGAGATAGTAATACAGAGGGAAAAACTCCAGAGAATTACAGAAGACAGCACTGGAAACTTTCACTACTACCCATCTGCATATGAGTGAGAAGAAATTCCCAGAGACTGGGAAAAGAAACAGAGATAAAAGTTTTACAATTCCTGGGCCTCCCCGGTGGCGCAGTGGGTTAAGCAACACTATGAAGCAAACCGCAGCCACTGCAGCACGAGTTCGATCCCTGCTGCCGGCCAGGGAGGGGACCCACATGGTACAGTAGACGTCTCCCGCTGTGCCACTGCTCCCCTCAGCAGTGTACTTCTGTTGACCTGCCTATTCTACTCCCCGCTCTGTCTGTAGTGAATCCTCTCACCCCCCACACCTCTGGCCTGTACCCCAGTGCTTGTACGCATAAATAAATAAATCTTTAAAAAAAAAAAAGTTTTACAATTCCTGAAGATCACACCTGCTGGGACTAATTTATGTTCCCACCAGCCATAGAAGGAAGATCTCACAATACAAGGTTGGTTCCATCAGAAAGGTATTGCCATAGCACTGGGGGATAATTAGTCCTAGGTGAAAGACTGTACTGGACCCACACAAAGTTTAACTATAAACCTGAAAAAAAAATCAAAATGATTCCAAGTAACTTAACTGCATAACAGAAATTGGCAAAATTTTTCTATAAGAAACCAAATAGCAACTATTTTAGGCAAGAAGTATATGGATGGAGCTCTTGAACTGGTCAGTATCAAAATATTCAGGACCTAAAATTGTCCAAAAAAATCCATCCCTACTCACAACAAAGATTAGGTTACCCAAGTGATGACATTCATTCACTGGTCAAGTCAATCACTAGCCCCTTAGTCTGAATATAATCACACTAAGACAATCTTCTTCAAATCATTTTTTAGACTATCTTCTTAAAACTATTTCCACTTATTATAAAAATAAATAGATTTTAAGAGTTTAAGGCAACCTGCCCACAGTAAACAAACATTGCAGACAGGATTTTACTGCAAGAATCTCAGACTCTAAAGCCATGGTAACCACTCTACCTTGTAGCCTTCTTTGCAATTACTCTTTTGCTCTCCCTCTCTAACAGTTAAGTTTCATCACAGCACACCATCATATTAATTAATGCATTCTCTATTGCTATTGACTATTTGGAATTATGAGGGAAGATAGTTAACACTTATGGAGGACCTTTAAGTTTATTATCTCTTATATTTCATAATGCCTTCCAAGTTGTGGAGCTTAACCGTGAGTACAAAGCAGCCATTAGAATTGGCAGTTGGGTCAGTCTAACTCCAAAGATGAAAATCTTTCCACCATACCATATTGTCCTAACAGTATCACAAATCACAGGCCCCAAAGTGATCCATAGAAAAGAAGTACAAGAAAAACCATGTCACAGAAAGGGAAGAGAATGCAAGAAAGAAACTGAGAACAGCTATTTATTTGGGAAAGGGAAAGTTTACCTATGAAGGATAGCAGGTTCTCTTTGTACGCTGGCACACATCATCTCCCCATTTCCATTAAGTTCAAATATAATTCTGTCATCTTCATAAAATCTTTTTATACTACCTCAGTTCTCAGTCTTTCATTTTTTTCTCTTATAGTATATATAAATTAAACCATTTATATGGTAGCATCAACTATACTGCTATTTGATTAAGCAACTTAAGGAAAACTTGTATCATACAGTCTACATTCAACATGACTATGGTGTCTGTGTGGATGATAATTACATTCAAGTGTTATATAGATTTTTTATAATACATTTCAAGAATGTACCTTTACACCTTATTAACTATAAATACCACATGGTACCAAAATGCAGTTATCATTCACCACTTTAAAACTGATCCCCTCTGCTAGTCGCTCCCACCACCTCCTCTTCCCTTCTAATGACCACCATTTTTGGTCAGACTAAAAGCTGTTTTTGCTGTGTCTTATTAGTTCACTTACTTTTTTTCTTTATATTCCACATAGGAGTGAAATCATCAGGTATTTGTCTTTCTGATTTATTTTGTTTAGCATGATCACCTCTATTTTCACCCATGTTGTCATAAAAGACAACTTCATCCTTTTTATACAACTGAGTTGTGTTCCATTGGATATACATACATCATACATAAATATATATGTATATAAAGATACAGATATATATTCTTTATTCAATCATCCATCAAAGGGCATTTAGGTTCTTTGCATAACTTGACTATTGCAAACAGTGCTACAATGTACATAATAGTACTCATTTTATCTTTTCAAATTTGTGTTTTCATATTCTTTGGATAAAACCCAGAAATGGAATTACTGGATCATATGGTAGCTCTTTTTTCAATTTTTGAGGTATCTCCATCCTTTTTTCCATAGAGGCTGTGCCAATTTACATTGCTGTCACGGTGTGTAAGAGTTTCTTTTTCTCCACACCCCAGCCAATACTTGCTGTTTGCGGTCTATTTAATAAAGACCTTGCTCGTTAGGTGTGAAGTAATAGCTCACTGTGGTTTTGATTTTTATTTCCCTAACACTAAGTGATGTTGAACATCATGTGCCTATTAGACATCTGTTTTCTTTGGAGAAATGTGTTTAGATCTTCTGACCATTTTTGATTGGGATATTTTTTATTGTTGAATTATAAGTTCTTTTTACCTTCTAGATATTAACCCCTTCTCACACATATGATGTATGACTATCTTCTCCCTATCAGTAGGTTGGCCTTTTTATCTTTATGGTGATCTTTCATGGTTCAAACAATTTTTTAATTTGATGTAGTTTATTTGTTTATTTTTCATTTTGTTTTCCTTGTCATTATAGTCAAGTCCCCAAAGATGTCACTGAGGTTGATGTTATGGAGCATATTTCTTATGTATTCTTCTATGTGTTCTATGATTTCTGGTTTTATATACTAGTATTTAATCCCTTAGGAATTAATTTTTGAGAATGGTGTTAGAGAGCAACCAGTTTTCATCCTTTCATATGTGACTCTCAAGTTTTCCTTTCACCATCTGTTGATAGTCTTTTCTCCACTGCGTGCTCTGGCTCCTTTGCCATAAATTAACTTTCCATATATGTCTGGTTTCATTCTGAGTTCTCAAATGTATTTCATTTGTCTGTGTGTCTGTTTTTATTCTAATACTGTGCTATTTTAATTACTATCATTTTATAATGTAATTTGAAAGCTGGTGCATGATTCCTCCTTTTTTCTTCTTTTTCTCAGAACTGCTGTAGCTATTCAGGTCCTTTATGGTTCCGTGCAAAGTTTAGTGTTGTTTGTTCAATTTCTTTGAAAAATCCCATCGGAATTTTGATAGGGATGTGCACTGAATTTGTATATTGCTTTATGTAAGGTGGCCATTTAACATTAACAATGTGAATTCTGCAATCCATAAACACAAAATATCACTCCATTTCCATTTACTTTTTTTTTTTTTTTTTTTAGCCATATCGTACAGCTTTCAGTGTACAGGTCTTTCATCTCCTTTGTTAGGTTTACTCCCAGGTATTTTATCCTTTTTGATGCAGTTGTAAGTAGGATTTTTAAAAATTTCTTTCTTCTAATTCATTGTTTGCATAGGACAGAGATGCAACAGATTTCTGAATATTGATTTTGGATCCTGACACTTTAGAATTTTCATTTATTGTTTAGTAGAGACTTTTAAAAAGAAAATTTTAAGGATTAACATTTCAAAGCTTTTCAAAAACAGATTATTAATACCACATACTCTAATGCCATAAACAAAATAAATGGAAAGACCAACTTCAAATGTCTATAGGATTTTTTACATCTAAAATAATATTTCTAGACATCAGAAACAAGCTACTTTGTTTGCAAAACAATCATTTCAACATCAATTTTAAAAGGAAAGGAAAGGAAAAAAATAAAGTTTTTAACTTCTTTCCAGGGCCTCCCTGGTATTTCAGCCAGTTGAGTGCCACACTGTGAAGCATCCACAGCACAGTAGCGCGAGTTCAATCCCCGGTCCAGGGAGGGTACCCACATGGCGCAGCAGACCTCTCCTGGCTCACCTGCTGCTCCCCTCAGCAGTGTATTTCAATCGATCTGCCTATTCTGCTCCCCACTTTGTCTCTGGTGAAAGCTCTACCTCCTGTGACTCTGGCCTGTACCCCAGCTCTCGTATGCATAAATAAATAGATCTTTAAAAATAATAATAATAATTTCTTTCCATAGTAAGAATTACTATGAAATTCTTAAATTAGAAATAGACTTCTGATTTCCGGTTGAACAACTTTCCAATAAAACATCTGTTCTCGAGTCAGTCACTGATCCTCTAGGGATCCCCAAGAATCTTCCATATGATTCACATTGATCCAAAAGGATAAAACTAAGATATGATTTAGCCTTTCACTGGGTTGACTTTTACTCTTATGGTCCAAAATCAATAGTAGGTAAAACTGTCAAGACTTCAACAGAAATCAAGACAGTGGCACCAAACTGACCTAGTAGTTGTCATATTCATCACCACCATATGCTCTACAGTAAAAATTAATGCCATTTTCACTGAAGTAGTGAAAATTAATTTAACTTGTTAACTCGTAACCCTTGATTTCATATCTTTTAAAAATTCTGTGTAACTGATTCAAAAGAATACCTGCACCCCTATGTTTATAGTAGCACTCTTTACAATAGGGAAGACCTGGAAACAACCCAAATGCCCAAAAACAGATGAGTG
>JAGFMF010012000.1:2269742-2289888 GCA_019455555.1 Galemys pyrenaicus
AAAAAAAAAAAGACCATAAAAAAAAATTCTGTGTAATAAAAATGGGAAGTACAAAGCACTCCTTTTAACAGCATACTGAATTTCTTTAAAAAAAAAAAAGATTTATTTTATTTATTTATGTATATAAGAGCTGGGCTGCAGGCCAGAGGTGCAGCAGGGATCAGGGGAGAATGGTGAGAGGATTCACCAGAGACTAAGTGGGGAGTAGAATGCACAGACTGACTGACATATACTGCTGAGGGGAGCAGCGGGCCAGAGAAGAGAGGTCTGCTGCACCATGTGGGTTAGGTCCCTGGCAAGGGACGGGTATCATGCTGCAGTGCCTGTAGATAGCTTCAGAGTGCTGAGACTTTTAACCCCTTGGGTCACCAGGAAGGCCATGCATTCTGAATTTCAATGGCTAAACTAGGTGTATTTTTCATGGAGCCACCATTTTTACTTGAAATACAAACGGACCAACAATTGCTGTCAGAATTTGGATACTGATATATAAAAATTAAGTGAGTCCGCACTTCAAACATAAATTGACAAATTTATTTTCCATGAGAAAATTAAAGTTTTTGAATAAAGTAGAAATTTTGGAAAACCTTGTATCTAGCCATGGTGAGTTTGAGACTGCTTCCCAATTCTTAAAGAATTGTCTGGTAAGGTCAATAATAATACAGCATTAACAAATGGATCTTTTAAGTATTATATAACAGCAAATGAATCTCTTTAATATTATATAATAAAATCTGCAGATATTTGGAAGACCAGCATTAATCAATGAACTAATATTTTCTAAATAACCAATGAATGATGTTATAAAATCCAATTCAAAATCTAAGATAGACTGGATTTTTAATAGAAAGTCTTCTATATAAAAAGTTCATTAAAATAGTCTCAGCTTTCACAATGCAATTAATCTTTAGAAAACCAACACTTGTCAAACTTTGATACAGTATGAGTGAAGAAAATCCATGTTTATTTGACATAATTATTAAAATATTCTTTCCTTTTTCCAACTACATGTTTATGTGGGCTGCACTTTCCTCATATACTTCAGCCAAAGCAACATATTACAACAGACTGATTGCAAAAGTAAATATGAAAATCAATATTAAACCAGATACTAAAATGCTTTTACAAAAATATAAAACAATGTCATTCTTTTCACTAATTTTTACTTAAGAAATCATTTTTCATTAAAATTTCACTTATATTAATAAGTTTGAGTTTGTTGCTATTTTATGAGTAAGTAGTTTTTTTGATTTCTCAGCTTTAATTTCTAACTTAGCAAATATCAATAAAAATAATCTACTTTAGCAAAAGTTGTTTGGGAGCCTCAATATTTTTTAAGAGCACAGAAGGCTCCACAGACCAAAAAGTTTAAGAACTATTGCACAGTATTTTGCTATAGTAAAATACTTCAAAGTTAAGTGTTGAATAGAAGATGAGTAGAATAAGCAGATTTATAAATTAGGAACCCAGAATACATATAATTTTTTTAAATAAGTCTCACTCTCTAGCTTGGTACAATTTGGGATTATGTGGTAGACAGGTGTGATTTGTTCGGAAGGCAAGGGATTGATAAACGGAAGCTAAGACAAACTTAAAATTCTCAGTTCACTCTCCAACTCCCCACAAGCCTTTTCCTGGGATTACAAAGAGAAGATGAGCTATTCCTCATATACATTCTGAAGGTAAAAGACTATTTTAGAGTAAGGAAGAACATTTTATTGTGACATACAAATAAAACCCCTCAATGTATATAATACATATACAACTCATGCCATATAGAATGTATCCCCATAGTTTTAATACTTTTTAATATCAAAACAAGTAAGATAAACATGATTTTTTAAGGTTGAAGAAATTGTCCATTCCTAGTTTGCTGAGAGTTATAATTTTTTTATTAAAGTAACATTAATTTACAACATTGTATATGATTTAGAGCTATATAGTCATCCCCTTCAGGTGTTTAATATAATCTTTTAATTAACTTTTTTAATATGTCCAATTCTCTTGCTCTTTTTTGTAGCTTACAGTTAGAAGTCTTACCAAGGTTCAAAATTATTTATACTCTATCACAAAAAGATTAGAAGTTCCTGTTTCCATGATCCTCTATTTATACCTTCTTGTAATTATTAATGTGCTGACATTTTCCATCTCTCCCACTAGACTGTGAGCACCTAAAGAACAGAGTTTACATCTTAGTCATCTTTTTTCCCCAGAGTATAGCATACTATCATTATATACATGCTCAACAGATGATTCCCAAATGATTTCCCAAGGGCCAGATACAACACAGTTTATAAAATGTATTTCTTCAAGAAGCACAACACAAGTTGTTCAAGTTGTCTTGAAAATAATGGTTTCATAAATCAAAAGCCTGAACATATTATCAAATCTTAAGAAATTTTTTATTTTATTTAGCTACTCTGAAAGGTTGACCACTTCCTCCCTAAAACTCCCACTTGGTTTCTAGGATGTAGTTTTTCCATATCCTATCTCTACTTCTCTGGATACCATCCTCAGTCTTTCTCTTATTACCTCAGATTAGTTCCAAATAGCCTCAGTCCTATACTTAAGACCCTCTAAAATTCTCCTGGGTTACCTTATCTAAATCAAGATTTTTCAACTACAGAAGAATTGGTATTTGGACCAGATAATAATTTGTTTTGGAGGGGGAGGAGGGAGATGATGAGATAGGGGAATGAGCTATACAATGCAGGATGGTTAGCAACATCTGATCTCCTCTACTCAATACATCCCCCAGTTGAAACAATCAAAAATGTCTCTAGTCTTGCCAAAGGTCTCCTAAAGGGCAAAAATCACTCTTGACTGAGAATCAGTGATCTAAACTAATGACTTTAACTATCACTGCTAACTCCCAAACCTGTAACTTTGGCCATAATCTCTGACTTGAATTCTTAATATATTCCAATCACCTGCTGACTAACTCTGGACATCAAATTTAACATAAACTGTAATCTATCACTGTTTTTCTTAAATTTATTCCTGTTTCCATTTTGCTCCCTCTTGATGAGTGACACAACTATCTACAGGCATTCACTTCAGAAGTTCAAAAGCCATCCTAAAGACAGTTTTCTCATTCATATTCAATGAATGGCCAAATCCTATTCACACTCTTTAACACCTCTCAAGTAGGTCCCTTCCTTTCATTTTCTATTGTAACAGAGTTACATCAGGCCTTATTACATTTCACCTAGACTACTATAACAGCATCCTAACTGGTCCTACCTCTCATTATGGCCTTATTGACTATTGACTTTCCTCTACTCTGCCATCAAAGTGGCAGAAACAAAATGACAGTGGCATTGCCCTTCCTAAAATTCGTAACTTCTCAACTGAGTTGTATTATAATTCAACTTCTCAAACAAACATGAATAAGACTTTCTGGTCCTTACTCTTGCAACTCACCCACAGAGTCTCTCTGCTTTTTCCATGACAAACAACTTAGATTCTGCAAACTTTTAACAAATGATATTCCTTCTGTCTAAATTGACCTCCTCTCTTGTAATCCCCAAGCACTTCTTAAAACAAATTCCTGGCTTACCAGGTTTTTAAATATTAGTTCAAAAGTTACCTCCTCTAAGAAACTTTCTTTAATCTCCCAATTTGACTTAAAGTCACCACTTGAGTTCATCAAAATAAAAAATGCTTATGCTTCTATTACACCATTTACTTAATGCTCGTGACGCTTCCACTAAGTGGCTAGTGTAAGTATAAGCTTCTCAGAGGAAGGATCAAATCTTCTTTTTTGTTCCTTCTTATTCATGTATATTTGACATCATTTGTAGTCCCCATGGAATTCCCACCACCAATTCACCAGTGCACCATCACTTCAGTCCCTTGTGCTCTTTCTGCCCTCATCCCATTCATTCTCTCTCCCCTCTCCCGCAAACCTTATTTCATTTGAGAACCAAGAATTTCTTATGTCTACTAATTACATAGAAGGTACCCAATAAATATTACCAAATAAATGGAAATAATGTCTCCTTTAACATTTCACTTTTGATACAATAGCAAAATTTTAAATTAGGTTTAAAAAAGCATGGTTCATTTTTTTGTTCAACATCTTTAATTTTTTAATTTTTCTTTTACATCATTGTGTATTCCCCATAAAATCTGCATCACCAATTCACCCATAAGCCATCACTATAGTCCCTTGTGATGTATTCTCTCTCCTGTTTTTATCCTTTTCCCTCCTCTTCCCTCGCAGAATTTCTGATTTATGGTTGTCTGCTATATTTGTTTTTTGTTTGTTTTTTATTATTATTTTATTTTCTGATCCTTTATTTGGTTCTCCTATATTCCTCCTATAAGTGAAACCATCCAATATTTTTCTTTTTCCTTCTGGCTTAAAATAAGCATAATTCATTTTAAGAGCAACCATTTTTAAACCATTGCTGGTTAAGTTGCAAATACCAAAATTTAAATGATGCTTTACTCAAATACATATTTATGCATATATATTTTTTCAGTCACAGAATCTGTGATAAACATTTATAAAAAAAAGTCTCAATTATTTCTTCAGTGACTATAATGACCAGTAATATATCCAGACATAACCATGAGAACTTTCACTGGCACCTCAAATTTTAGCCACTATTCTTGCCCAAATCTGACATTAAAAACATTCTTGCTTACTATGAGGTTTTTGAGTTAAGTGTATAACATGGAGTATCAAATTATGCCACAATGTAAACACTTGTTTGCAGTAAGAAACTTTCTTATAGATGGAGCTATCTTTATCTCAATCAATTAAAAGTTAGCTTATATTACACTTATATTAGAATTCCAATCCACAATACTACCAAACTTGAAACTGATCCCAATACCTCAGTCACAATGAAGCCAAGTTTTAGATATGTTTATACTTGATACTATCAAATTTTATAAAGTCAAAAATTAACAAATTGAAATAAAATGAACAAAACATATAAGTCATTTTATATCTACATATATGAAGACACCTATGAAACAAAATTTCTAATTATTCAAATATCCCTATAAGGGATATTTTGAAATGTTAGTACAGTACAGGAATCAATCTATATTCTCTTAAGAATTTATATTGTTAAGGATGTCAAAATTTAGAAAGAATCCTATACTTTCTTGCTATTATGTTCTAGCATCAACCAACTAGGAATCACTTAAATTGCTGTCTGGTTACAGAAGAGCTCAGTTAACTGCCTGTATTCCCATGAATCAGAAGCCCACGCATAACACAAGCATCAGCTAAGGACCTCTTACCCTCAGTCTTATTCCAGTCACTATTGTGGCAAGCAGCTCTACACTGGGCTCTCGCCAAGGAGAAGAGCTATATGACAATAGCTTCATTCAGGCCCATACATTGTATACCTTCAACTTTCCACCCCAAAACTTCCATGTTGACATGAGAGTACAGGATGCCCCCTGACACAATAGGACTCTGTCAAGACTCACAAAAAACTCATAAATGCAGACAAATTAAAACCTCCTGAGGTAAGCCTCTAGTCATTGGGAGAGAGACCCTATAGACTGTGCCTACAATGGAGTTTATAGTCACATGCAATCCAGCCATCTGTCCACTTACTGATAGCTTAGTAGCACATTTTCATATTCTTGCTCCCACCATACCTTCCCTCCCTCTGTCTCGTTTTGTATTCCATAATAAATTAGTACTGTACAAGTTCTGCTTTCTGGAGAACCCAGTTTAAGACATTCTACCACTTCAAAAAAAGTTTGTGATTTTTATACTACAAGGGATATCCCATAGCCCATTAAACTCTAAGCTGCTATTTTTCTTTTTTCCTTAATTGAAAGACCTTAAAGACAGCAGAATAAAATCAAAACCTTACTGTCACTGTTTCCACACTCACATTTCCTAATGTATTACAAACTTCAATCTCCAAATAAACATTTTCTAAAAACAGCTTTGTATTAGTGCTATATGCTGTCTTAGCATGCAGTGTAGATGGCCGAAATAAAAAATGATAGTTTGTATATGCTGACATATTAGTTGCTTCTCTTTTTCCAGTTTGTTCACAGTCCCAGATCCAGGATGTCCTTCCCACTGTGGCTCAAATTCAGACTCCATAGGACAGACTCCACAGAACTGAGCAAAGAAATGCTCAACTTTTCAGAACTAAACTATGAGGAAAGACTGGCACTGTTCTATCATATTGAAACAGTGTAAGCAACCACTTTACCACATAGCATTCTCCAAGGTCAAATTACTAACATAAAATCTTCCTTTTTCCCTTTCATTTTTACAGAATGGAAAAAAGCAGCACATAATAATTACTCATATTTATCACAAAAATTAACTGCTAAGATATCTTAAACTACCTTTATTATTCATGTTATATATACATAGGTTTGTAAATGAAGCTCTTCTTATATCCAAAGCAAAAAGTAAAGTATGCAGCCAACATGCAAGAAACATAGCAAAAGTGACTTTTCAACTAATATTTGTTGCCCAGCTACTACACAATAAGCATTAGAGAAGTAAACTAAGCAGGAAAACCTCTGCTCTGTGGATGTTGTATTTTCTAGTAGGGGAGATAAAAACAAACAGATAACATAAAACCTCTATCCTTATAATCGCAACAAAGAGACTGAAGAGTCAGAGAAAGCCTCATAGAAGAAACATTAAAACTGATACTTTATGGTATAGGACTACAGGTATTTTGGAGGTAGATTGGTGTGGTAAGATGCACCTGAGGAGAAGTGGTCCTATATCTCTGAATCAGAGTGTTACAAACCAATGTAACTTCAATAAAAATAAATATTTTTAAATAAGTAAATAAAACAGACCTGATAAGTAGAAATTAATTGAGGATAGAGCAGCAGAAGACAGTAGATGTGGAAAGCATTTCAGGAAGAAAGATTAATTATGTGAGGGCCCTGAGCCAGTACAGAACTTAGTATATTTCAGAAATAGAGGCCACTGTGACTGGTATTCACTGAAGCTTGTTGAAATTGAGGCTGTAGAAGTATAATGAGGGCCAGAAACATATACAAGCATTTCATAATAGTGGCAATGATAACACTAAGAAATTTAAATGTAGTAAGTTCTTCCACTTACCATGAAATAAAAACATAATTTTAGGTTACAGTTCACAGCAACTAGAAAACTAGTTTCCAAACTAAAAATCAGAGGTAGATTACAGGTAATCTCAGCAAGTCTCCCAATGAAACATTACTATTCTATTTTCTCCCAGTTCTATGACTTCTGTTTTAAAGAACAGATTGATTCACTGGGTCAATATCACAGAGACTACTGAAGAAATATTATATTATTATGTTCTGTACCAGTAATATTGCTAAAATAAATTTACCTAATCTTTCTTTCCCTAATCTTTTTCATTGTGGTAAAATGTGTAGCATAAAATGTAGCATCTTAACTACATTTAAGTATACAGTTCAGTGATATCAAATACTTTCATAATGTTTTCCAACCATCAGCATCTCCATAATGCTTTCATCCTATTAACTAACACTTAATACCTATTAAACAGTAACTACCCAATTTCCCCTTCCCCCAGTTGTAGGATATACTCATTGTACTTCCTGTCTCAATGAGTTTAACAATTTTAAGTACCTCATATAAGGGTAAACATAGACTGTATTTTTCATGATTGGCTTATTTCACTTATATGATGTACATTACTTCATGGTACAGCCTCACTACAGAATATGTTGGAATTTCCTTCTATTTTAAGGTTAATAATATTACACTGGGGCCTCCCTGGTGGCACAGTGGGTTAAGCAACGCACTATGAGGCAAACCGCAGCCACTGCAGCACAAGTTCGATCCCTGCTGCCGGCCGGCCGGGGAGGGGACCCACATGGTGCAGCAGACCTCTCCTGCTGTGCCCGCTGCTCCCCTTAGCAGTGTGTTTCAGTCGATCTGCCTGTTCTGCTCCCTGCTCTCTGTGGTGAATCCTCTCACCCCCCCACACCTCTGGCCTGTACCCCAGTGCTTGTGTGCATAAATAAATAAATCTTTAAAAAAAAAATATTACACTGTATGTATATACCAGTTTGTTTATTCATCCATTCACTGACAGACACTTTGATAGCTTACACATTTTTGTTATCGTGCATAACATTGCTATGATATGGGTATACAAAGTCTATTTAATCCTGATGAGCAAGGTCATTGAATAGAATTGATCAGTGGTTAAACTGATGCCTGTGTGGATGCATACCATGTACACAAAATCTAGAGTGGAAGTTTCAGAAGGAAAGTGAAATAAATGCCCGATTTTGTTGCTTTTTTTTTTATAACATCATTAACTTATCTTCTCTCTAGTTAGTCTCACAAAATGTACACTATGAAAAGCTTTCCTATTTCTAAGTACAGTGTCGTTATAATGGTCTTTCCTCTTTTCCCATGAAATTGCCAATTCACAGATTCATTTTATATACAGCTTCCACCTACTACTTTCCTTTTTAAATGCTTTACTTTCTTTCAACCTAAGGGGGGAGGGAGTTATGTATATTTTGTTAAAGTACCCCTAAAAGACTTCTTGAGTACCCAGTGAATTATTCAGTACCTATGAATCAGCAATAATGGGATCTATTTTAAAAACCAAAAATTTCACAGGGCACATAAATAAAAAGAGTATTATAAATATAATTGTAAGTTAAGCCTCCCACTACCTAACAAGAGTTCTTTAAATTGTTCTCTCTGAGAGAAGATACTGAAAAGGTGCTGATAATTTTGAAGAATATTTAATAGGATCAATAGGTTAAGAAATAAGAAGAAAAAAAGTTGCTGTTTTTTTTTCCCAATCTAGTGCCTAGACTGGAAAAAAGAAATGTGAAATACACATAGTCTTAACAGACATAGTCACTTTAAAAATGCACTGCACTACTAATGTACACATTTTTAGAATAGTCCTGTATATACTATCTATACCATGCATTTCCCTACTCAGACATATATACTTGTGGGAAAGCGTAAGTTATAAATAGGCACAGTATTGAGTGTAACAACAATAATAAAATAGAAAAATTATAACAGTATACCATAATAAAAATTATCTGAATATGACCTCTCCCCCTCAAAATATATTGTACATTTTCAGACCCTGGTGGACTGCAGGTAACTAAAATCTTAGAAAGTAAAACCTCAGATAAAGGGAGACCATTGTAACTCAAAAAGTAAAAGCATCATAGAACACCAATCTCATCTTGAAGCAGGTGCACAAAGCTGTATGACCTATTTTACATATGTATATCCATACATGGTCAACACTATTTGCTGTCATCCTGTGGAAGAAAACCAAAATTAACAGGCAGTAGGCACTGGAATACATTTAGCTATTCTGCAGCAACTAAATAAGGCATTCTTCATCTACTTCACTTGCTGCAGTCCCAGGCTCAGATCATTTGTAGCAGAGTAAGTAAAACTGAAAAGAGGCCAACTATTCTTTAAGTAAGGAATGTCAAAAGAAAAAAAGTTTAACCACTGATCAATTCTATTCAATGACCTACGAAAGAGCCAGATAGAGAAATGGATAGACTTATTTTTGATAAACCGGGGTAATGGTACTCTTCAAAGAACACAGACCTCATCTGTCTGATATTTCAAAGATAAAAGGGCATAAAAGCCAGAGCAAATCAAAACTTTTTAAGATTCCTTTAACTCCTGATTATGTTATGAATATCACCTTTTCATAACATACTAGGTATAAAAGAGGTTGTAAATATAATCCAGAAAGCAGCAGAGAAAAAGCCATACCTGTAACACTGTAATTATGAATACATCCCAGAATCTTTCCCAAAGATAAACAGAGGAACCTCTAGTATCAATGACTTAAAAACAACAAATTATAAATCAGAAGATTTGGGAGCTCTAGCCACTGGATCAGAGTTTAATCATCCATGATAACAACTTCAACACATTCACTCTCTTCAAGAATAACTAGAGCTCACACTCACATAATATGCACTTAAATCACCTTTATGAAATCTTAGTTGTTTCCCTGTAATTCTTACTGGATGAGTGCTATTATAGAAAGTCATTTTCCCGTGCTAACTTTCTACAATTTCTCTGTTACATAAGCCCATGTACATATTCATCCCTAAGTTAGAAAAAATGCTTAATACCTTAAAACAGAACAGAATACTGGGACATGAGTGGAAAATTTCTATCCCACAACAATAGAATAGACAAGTGGATCCTACTCAAGTCTCACATTTAATCATTAATAAGCACTGTGTCATCCTCAATAAAATTACTTGACATTTCAATTTTAGTAACCTCTTTCTATATGCTTTAAAAAGTTCCTACTTCATTAGCTAAGTACAATAAAAAACATTCTTGAGTAAAACTAATGTCTAATAAATTCACAAGTATATTGAAGGAGTTTCATCATCATAAAACTGTGAAAGACATCAGATACTTCTACCAACAGATCATTTGTAAAAACTGTAAACATGGTTTTCAACCCACAAAATAATTAGAGCTACATTAGTAAAATAAAGCAACACATTTCTATGTACAAATATTTATATTAATGTGCAGTTTCAATTGAAAAATCTTTCTACTCATAATTTCTAGGGCTATAATTTGGTGATCCTATAATGTGAAATTTGAGTAAGTTATTTGGAATGTTAAAAAAGAGAAAAATATTTGTTCATTAAAAGAAAGGTATATTCATGTTTTGATGATAGTTTCCCCAGCTACACATGATTTTAAATTTCATAAGGTCCCCAAAGCAGCTGGTCATTTGAAGTCACTACAAAGTCAACCTGTTGAAAGTTTTTATAATATTCTTTCTACAAAATGGCTACACTTCATTACCATAATTTTGTAAAACAGCACAGACAAATCACTATTGTCCTATTAAAGCTAATATAAAACATCTTCAGCCTAACAAACCCAAAACTATTATTAAAAAAAATCTCTGCCAAGTACTGATTTTACTTTTCTAGAAGCAAATATAAAGTATCCCTTGGTGATCAAGACTAAAGTATATAAAACTGCAGAAAGTGTGTGGTTTTTCTACAATATCTCCCAAAAGGAAAAATACATGAGAATATGAGTAATTGTATGATCTGCCAACCTTAAAAGGGAATTTTAAAATGAATTGACTAAAACTATTTTACCAAATGTCTGTTTAAATAATGAAAAAAAAGGGGATAATCTTTAAGAAATCATACTGCCCTAAAACTGCCTAGCTAAGTAAGGTCAAGAACAGAGAAACATTTAAGAAGCTGAGATTCAGTTCACTAGTATATCTTCCCAAAATATGAACTGCTGAAAACAAATCTTTCACAGTTTTTCTTCACTGTTAATTAGATCATTTTATGTTACATCGTCTTTGCAATGATCTAGAGCACAACAAAATAAATTAACATGATAAAATGCAGAATTGTCAAAATGACACCAATTAGTATAACAGTAGCAAGTTTATCTACGATTTCAAAAATAATTTATAAGTTGGGCTTTTAAGAATCCTCAGTCTTTTAACTTAATGCCTTAATCATTTACTTTATTTCTTAAAGGCCTTATGATCAGCCTGTCAACACAAAAAAAGTATTCATTTCAGGTTTTCCAAGAGTTCCAGTATCTCATCTTTACCAGAAAATATATTTAGTGGCAGCCAATTTCCAAATACTAAATTTAAGACTATAGCTTCAGTAAAACAAGAAGAAAGAGATTAAAGCTCACTTCAAGTATTTATGTTGGCATAAACTGAACAGACTACTTAAGCTCCATTTTGCCATCACTCATGTGCCGCATGTACCAGTTTTCACATTACTTTAATTAAGAGATAGACATAATGAGTATATCACTTAAAGTGTGCAAATCCATTACTCCTTCTCTGTAAAAGTTTGATATCTTGATTTGTGTCACATTCACAAACTAAGAATGTGTTCCACAGAAAGGACAAAGAATAAAGAAATTAGAATAATTAGCCTTTTTTTTTTAAGATTTTATTTATAAGAGCTGGGGTACAGGCCAGAGGTGCCACGGGGTAAGAGGACTCGCCAGAGACAGAGTGGGGGCAGAGCAGGCAGATCGGCTGAGATACACTGCTGAGGGGAGCAGTGGGCGAGGCAGGAGAGATCTGCTGCACCATGTGTGTCCCCTCCCTGGCCTGAAATAGAACTTGAGCTGCAGTCTTGTGCCACCAGGGAGGCCCTAATTTAGCTTTTAAGTCAATATTTTCATGAAAGAAGAAAACAACTAAGTGGATGCTTGAACTATAAAATTGCTGAGGTCAATTTTATCAATAGATCTTCAAGTTTCCTTCAAAATGTTTACAAGAATCTTTACTGTCTTATAATTACTTAGAACTTAAAATGTAACTGACTCCACCAGCTAAACACAAATAAAAGCACCATAAATAGCAGACAAATAATTTTTAATTAACAACAAAATACTTTCATTATCTACACAAATAATCCAATAAATACTCTTCAATAAATACACTGAAAAAAATCAAAATGAAAAGATTATTCCCTTTTATCTCTTAATTCAACGAGAAATAAAATCACCTAAAAACATTTTTTAAGAAAATAAGCAGTTGTTCCAACTTCTCATATTTTGGTCATAACGTTTCCTTGCTCTTAAACCTTTATATTTGATAGCTGGGTTTTGTTTTGGTGGAGTTTTTTCCCACATGCTAGCTTGTAACAAAATGTAATGACAAGACAAGTAAATGTTAAATATTTACTAAAAAATACTTTGTCCTATTAATAGCAGTGAAAACTGGAGAGAGAAACTAATATTTAGGGTTTTTATTAATATTTTAAGACAAATACGATAAAAATCTGAAGAAAAAATAATTTTTACCTTTTCCAACACAAATATATACTTTCCACTCATATACTCCCAATCCGCCACATATTTACTATAAAGAGATGATGAGGAACTAACTTTTGATCACATATGTGTGCTAGGTATCACACTTATACTAAACGTATTACAGATAACAGCAATTTTGTAACAGGAATCATTCACAGCATTTCTGTCTGGTAAGTAAAACTGTTAACCCTGTTTTACGTATGGGGAAACATAAAGAGGTTAAGTCACAAGTCAATGATAGAGCTGAAATTCAAAACTAAACTATGTTTAGCTTCATACCTGGTTTTGGAATTACTAGACTAGCTACATGTGAAATACACATGGTACATGGCACAATGCCTGACACCCAGGAGCTACTGATAAAACTATTATCATACTATTTATGTATCCTTTACTTACTCTGTGATAATTCTGGATTTCCTCTCAGATTCATCATCTTTGGAACTGAAGGGCCATACACATCCACATCCAACAAACCAATGTTCTTTGACTAAAAGAAAACATAATTTACCAGAAGATTATTCCCAGTCCTTACCAAAGATAAGCCACAAAGCAATAGTAAGTCTGACTACAGTAAAGACAATATGCAAACTGTTCCAGAATAATGACCTAAAATTTCAAACAAAGCAACATTAAGGTAAAAAAGACAAATTGCTTAAATACTTTTGATGTTGTTTTACTTATTTTTTCTAGGTAACAGTAAAAAAAAATCCACTGCATATGCTTTACTCACTGTGGTTCAGATCTCCCAAACTGACTTGTAAATAGGCTGTGGCTTTTTTACCTCCACACAAATTACATTCTCACATTATTAAAATAATAATTTGTAACAACAAAAAGAAACCTAGGCAGATGGAGAATTAATATTTAAAAAGCCCACCTAACACACCAAATATAAAGTAGGGGAACCTGGGAGGGGTGAAAATCACAGAAGCAAGGCCAAAATAAAGTTAGTGAGAAATTCTGATGTAGATCTGGTATGCAAATGCTAGGATAGTGGTAGACATAACACAGAGATAACGTATTGTGTGAATGGCAAAGTTAATAATGCTGCAGATGATATTACATCTACTTATGGATGAGAAAGTTGAAATTTAACACTCAAAATGACCTTTTTTTTTTTTTAAGTATTCTTTCTTAGAATAAATAGAATGGGAAATCAAACCAAAAAATAGCAACTTTATCAACTTTAACAATATCTGATTACAAGGCTTAAACATAGAGCAGGGGTCAGCACACTTTTCCCTAAAGGGTTAAATTATAGTAAATAAATTAGGCTTTGAATCATATGATCTGCAATCACTCAGTGCCACCATAGCAGCAGCAAAATAGTCACAGACAATATGTAAATGGTTGAGTATGCTGTGTTCCAATAAAATTTTATTTACAAAACAGGAAGGATTTGATCCACAGACCATAGTATGCCAATACTGATTTAGAGAATAAATTTTCATGGCCAAGTTATTTAACCACCCAAAAATATATTTTCAGTAGAGTCAAGAGCAAGCAGAACATATTCATCTCTTTCAGTGTCAAGAGAGGCTATCTCAGTTGTACCTCATCCTTAATTGACTAGTTTTTAAAAATAATAGCGCACACTTTCAGGCTGTTTCACTGGAACTAAGCTAGTATGTCTTGTGTAGATTTATATATATTATGAATAAAATAAGTGTCCATTAAACAAAACAACAAAGCCTATATAAATTAAGGTATATTATAGTTAGGATAGCACAGCTTCTGGACCAGGAAAATTACCACAGCTACAAGAATTCACTTAAATATATTTTCAAGACTAGAATTTAGCAATGTTCAAAAGATGCCAAATAAAAGTTCATTTGTTTTCCAGAATTTACTCCATTATTTTTAAATTGGTTCCTATTCTAAGTGTATAAACAGTCTCTCAACTTAAATTTCCAAACAGACAGTTTTACACTGTAGGAAAATAATTGAGTAAGGTAGTGTTACTATAAAATAATATATGCAGCTGGGTGGCTAAATAGCTAAATTTTTTTATTCTATTTTTCCCTTTAATTTATATATATTTGACATCAATTGTAATCCCCATGTATTCCCCATCACCATATCACCAGTGCACCATCACCTCAGTCCCCTGTGCTCCCATCTTCCTTCAACCCTCTCCCTCCCCCCTCCCCACCAAGTGTTCCCAATTTGTCTTTTCTAAATAGCTAAATTTTATGAATTCTTTCCACCTCATTCCTCCTGAAATTATTATATTTAATCAAGAATGCTCCAATTAGGATTTTCCTTATTTTTAATTTCACCAGGCTCAAAAGAAAAATCACTACAAGTTTCACAAAATACATAATAAAAAATTGTTAGCAAAAAAAAATAATAAATTCACTACTCTAAAGCATGACTGTCATCTTTACTGTCACCATAAACTTAATCTAATATTGTTGGTACCTAACATTATACTCCTTTTTCTAATTTTCCTGCAGTGCTCAAAATATAGCAGATGACATAAAACAAGACAGATCAAACCCAAATATACCGTTTAGATTTTCTGATTTGCTTCTTTATAATTCATAACATCCTGTGAAAGCTGTAAAAGGTAGCAGAATTATTCAGTGATTATACTGTTTCATTACTACTGCATGAAAGCTGCAATTTGAAAGCCTACAAGTTCTCTTTTTTTGTGTGTTAGATTTCAAAAGCAGTAACAACAGTTTTGATATTGCTTTGTTCTTCCAACAAGATTTATACTAAAGAAGACTGTGAAGCTCATGACATGTTCCTTTTATCTATGTTGTCTGCTAATGGAACCCATCAAAAGAACATCTTATAGCAGTCCCCCCCAATTATTTGTAAGTAAACATTCATTTAATACTAACACCTACCCAAAAGCAGTCCTTTCCTTAGAAGTATCCAGAGTTAAGAATCCCAAGATTCCCTACACACTATTTCCAATCAGTCTTGGATTGGCAATTGGAATTTATTCAATGCAGAATTGAATCAAGCCCCTTCTTTCTCTGCCTAACTTGAGTCAAACAGCAATTCAAACGAATTTCAACCTCTTAGTAGGAAAAAAAACATTGCTTCTTAGTTTTATTAGTGAGAATTAAGTAAAAATTAATTGTCCAAAAAACTATAAGATGGACAAGGGAAAAAGAGAACAATTTCCTACTATATAGCAAAGGACTATCTACATTTTTTGTTAAGAAAGAGCATACAAATAAGCTCATGAAGAATACAGAAGAATCTCAAATGATAAACTAATTGCTTCTAAAAGAGCTGAAAAGGTAGAAATGGTATAGAAATTCTAAGTTTCAAATTAACGACTACATTAAAGTAAAAAGAAACCTAAGAAACATTTTCAGTCTTCTGTTCACTTATTAGTGAAGAAGCAGTCCCAGAGAAAATGCCACATATGAGCCCAGAATCCAAGTTTCTCTCCAATCCGCCATAAGTCTAACTGCTAACAACACTGCCAGACACTCTTCTTTATCTCCTACTCCTCCTGCTTTTTTCATTCCACTCAAGAAACACTGCCTACTTACAGTGTCTTAAATAGGCATGTTTAAGAAATTCTGTAGTAGTTGTTCCTGCATCCTAGAGTCCTGTTCCTCCCAGGTATTTACTGAGTTTTCTCTATCACTTCAAGTCTTGACACAAACATCGCCATACAGGGTCCTTGTTGGTGGTACAGGGGCTAAGTCTCAGCACTATGAAGCTATCACCAGTCATTTAAGCAAGAGTTGGATCCCAAGCAAGTGAGCAAACCCACATGGTACAGCAGATCCCTCCTGTCTCACACACTGCTCCCCTCAGCAGTGTATTTCAGTAGGTCCACCTGTTCTGTTCCCCTCTCTGTCTCTGATGAATCCTCTCACACCCCTGTACCTCTGGCCTACACCCCAGTTCTTATATAGTTCTGATATGCATAAATAAATACATATATCTTTTTTTAAAAACTGACATACAGTGAGGCCTTTATAGCTACCCTATCCAAAATTACAACTCCCTCATCATTACACGGGACATTTCCTCTTCCCCTTTGTGGTATTCTTCCTCTTCAAGGAGATGTCTTAGGAGAAATAATTTACTGAGAAAAAAAAATTGAGAGAGAAAAAATGAATTGATGAATAAGAAAAACAAATAGGCTATACATGAGAAAGATCTGGGTAACTTCATACTGGACAGAATCAGACAATGAATTTCAAAGAATGTGCAATAACAGTTTTGCCACTAAGATGTTACAAATGAAAGGGAACTAAAGAAGAATATACTAAGTGTAAAATTAGGCTAACTGTTCTCTTCCTAACTCTTAATGAAATTCAGCAACTTCTATGAACAAAATGAGAGAATAAACTACTGGCAGCAAGCTGCAGTTTACCAAGAGAAATTTAAAAGGTAGACCAAAAGGTACTGAGGAAGAAACATGCAGCCAATAAGCTTCTTTAGAGCTATTGAAAACAAAATTGCTACTGCTTCTAATTGGAAATCGCAAAGCATATTGTTATAATGCTTTCTACCTAAAACCACACAGATAATAAAGGAGAAAAGTAGTTTGGAACTTTTTAACCTAGCTGAGGATTATCTTTAATACATGATTTTATCAAGTCAGATGAGCATGGTATGTGTATCTGTATGCTTATGGAGAAGGAAGAACAAGGAAAAATTACTAAAAAAAATACTGAATTAGTAATTTCAATCTGATCAGATAAGCTTTATGATATAGCTTAACATGCTGCCACTCCTCTCTTACATATTTAATATAAAAAATACTACTTCATCTTTCATTTTAATATTTGACACAAATTTCTCATTCAGTACACTAAACTACCCTTACAAAAGATTCAAAGAGAAAAATATGTCTTAAATCAATACTGTTAATATCTATAAGCAAACATTAATATATTTTCTATGATATATATAAACCTAGAGGAGTAGATAATATAACAATCACAGAAAAGGTCTCAAGTATAAAACTACTGCATATGAGTTTTTATGTGATTACACAATTATGAGTGAAATAAACAAATGTACTATGCTCGTACATACATAACTATACAACAAATTAAAGATAAATTTCAAAAACATGAAAAAACCTCAAGGTACCTCTTTACCTACAAAAATATAAAAATATCAATACCTAAATCCAGGTATATTTTAATTAATTTCTGTTAAATTCTGACTGTAATATATAGTATCTTTTAAATATCTCAGGTATACATTGATACATAGTAATATTTAAAGGAAGGATTAATAGCAGATTTTTTCCAAAATATTAACACTTTACTTAAGTTAAAAAAGTTAATACTAAAGACATAGTAGAATGCATAGGAAGCACAGGATTTGCATCACTAAACAGGCACTTATAGATGTTACTAACCTCACCAAACCTCAGTTTTATTACCTATAAAATAATGATTAAGAAGACGCAACTGGTGGCGCAAGTTGAGTGCCACACTGTGAAGCTTCCCCAGCCACTGCAGTGTGAGTTCAATCCCTGGCCAGGGAGGGGACCCACATAGTGTAGCAGACCTCTCGTGCTTCACCCACTACACCCCTCAGCAGTGTATTTCAGTAGATCTGCCTGTTCTGCTCTCAGCTCTGTCTCTGGTGAATCCTCTCAATCCCACCCTCCCCACGTCCCCTGCCTCTGGCCTAAAACACAGCTCTTGTGTGCATAAATAAATAAAATCATTAAGAAAGAGAAAAGAAGACATGTACCTTAAGAGGAATTTTAGGAGATTAAAGAGTAAAGAGCAGTGTGAGATTGTGAAACATTAATAGCTATAGTAGTATATGCCAGGCACTTCCTAAACACTTTACGTATGTAAACTTATTTAATTTTCTCAACAACCTTATGAGACAGGTATATAATAATCCTCAATGAAAATGTCAAGGTACAAAAAAAAAGAAAATGTCAAGGTACAGAGAGGTGAGTAATCTGCGTAAGGTCAGGCAACTACAAGTGCAAAAACTGGAATAGGAGCACAAAGCAGCATACCTTCAGAGTCCACAGATAATCACTAAAGGTTGATTCTCTCCAATGAGAAAAATTAAATCAAATTCTCAGCTCAATATTTAGTACTCAAAGTTTAGGATCTTCACCCTGCTAACATGACCTCTTTATGAACTGAAACAGGATAAATAAGCATTCATTTTCAACATGCATTCTCATGTTATGCATTCTCAAAATAACACTTTAAATCGAGCAACTGAATATCATAAGCTATGAAACTAACAAAATGATTCTTAATGTGCATTTACTACTTTGAATTGACAGTCTATTTTTTGGGTTTTGTTTCATAAAACCAAGAGCCATGTCTGGTTTAAGGTTTTATATGAGATCACTGTGAAAAACAGTACCTACATTAAGTAGCATATTTCACAGAAATTGGATTTAGGGTTATTGGTATATTAGTTGATTTTTAAGTTATATACTTAAATATATTATACAGAACAGACATAGCCAAAAATGCAGTTGAGAAAACAAACGAAGGTTCTGGTGCTCAAGCCTAGAAGATATTTGGTTCATTAAAAGGAAATCAACTAAAAAAAAGGAAATCAACTATTGATTACAATAAATACTAAGTAATAAAGGACGCAATTTATTATATTATGCTTATTTTCTCTTTGTTATTGCTGTACAGAAGTCTGTGTTTCTATAATAAATCCAATACACAGTACTTAACTAGAGACTAACACACATAAAATAGCCAGTAACTAAATCCTTACTGAGTGCCAGGCATTATGTTGGACATATGACAAAAATATCTCTGTATTTCAATTAAGTCTGTAAAGCATTTGCTATTATCATTATATTTCACTGAGCTATGAGAGGTCCAGTGCCTTGCCCAAGTCCACACAGGTATTTAAGTGAAGAGCTGAAAGTAATAAATCCCTACTTTTAAGTACCTTTAATTGACGAAATCACAAACGTTGCAAAGCCTCCCTGGCCTCCAATCTATCTCTAATTTGTTCTTCATCACTATAAGTGTATCTTTAAAAAGTACAGATTTATCATGAACTACATACTATTAGAAAAACTTCTAATGTATCCTATTTATTACAGGACAAAACCCAAACTCCTGTGCATGTCATATGTAACTAGTCTATCTTCAGTTGGATTCTCCACAACCTTTTGATCCCTATATACCACTGAAGACTACTTCTCATTCTAAGAATCTTATAATTTCCTGCTACCATGACTTTTCCACATAGTTCCTTCAACCTGTAATTCTCTTCGAGTCTGCTATTTTTTTTCTAAAGATTTATTTATTTATGCATACAAGCACTGGGGTACAGGCCAGAGGTGTGGGGGGGTGAGAGGATTCACCACAGAGAGCAGGGAGCAGAACAGGC
>JAGFMF010012000.1:2289938-2330076 GCA_019455555.1 Galemys pyrenaicus
CCCCACCCTGGCCGGCAGCAGGGATCGAACTTGTGCTGCAGTGGCTGCGGTTTGTTTCATAGTGCGTTGCTTAACCCACTGCGCCACCAGGGAGGCCCCTTGTCTGCTATTTTTTCTACCTGTCAAAATTCTACCTAATCTCCAAACTGCTGATTCTTTTTAAAACTGGAATTAATTTCTCTTCAATCTGTTATTAACATACTCTGTTTACACCCACCAACTGTTGCACTTGCCACATTCTTCCTTACACATAAATAAATATGTGTCTCTATCTCCCCCACAAAACTGGAGGCTTTGTGAAGGAGGTACTTATGAGAAAACAGTGTCTGGGATGGGATGGTACTTGGATTGTTCAATTGAATTTGTCCATAATCACTTCAGACATTCTGAACTATGTTGCTTAGGAGCCAAAAGGGAGGAGGATTATATTTTAAAGAGAAAGAAAAATTTTAACAAAAATATTTGGGGGTTTTATGAAAGTGATTTTTTGTGGCACTTCAAAACCTTTTTGAACTTAAGATACAAAGTAAAAGGTTTTCACTATTAACTGCTAAATGAGAACCAAAAAGACAATATAAAGCCATAAAATGCTTAAAATATTTGTATAAAATATTTGTATATGCCAATTCATCTCTAATGTTTTATCACCAAAATAAGTTCTTACATCATATGTCAGTCAATAAGCTGCTCAGCTTCAATCTCATTATAATTTTATTCCAATAGAGACACTGTCAAGAAATATAATGAAAAACCACAACAAAAAACCCACTTTCCACCCACCAGGATGACAATAATCAAAAAGCTAAGTAAGGATGTATTAGAGTCTTTATAAACTACTGGTGGAAATATAAAATGGCACAAACACTTTGGAAAACAGTTTGGTTGTTCCTCAACCGGTTAAACATAGAAGCGTCATATAACCGAACAATTCCATTGTTAGGTATATCACTGAGAGAACTAAAAACAAATATTCACACAAAGATTATACATGAGTAGGTATAATGTCATAGCAATATTATTCATAAAGTAGAAACAACTCAAATGTTCAACTGATGAAATGGATAAATCAAATGTGGTATATCCATATAGTGGAATATTATTCAGCAAGAATTGAAACATGCTATGACATAGATGAACCATAAATCATTATGTTGCATGAAAGATGCCACTCACAAATGACCATATACTATATGATTCTATTTATGTGAAAAGTCCAAAGGAGACAAATCTATAGAAATATAAAGTATATTAGTGGTTGCCGAGGCCTGGGGTACATTGGGAGATTGAGGAATGATGACTAACTGGTAAAGGGCTTCTTTTTAGATGAATTAAAATTAATGGTGATAGGTGCAAAATTCTGTAAATAGAGAATCAGTGAATTGTACATTTCAAATAGATGAACTATACTGTAAGTCAAATATAGCTCAATAAAATAATTTCTAAAAACTGTTAAGATACCAGTCAATTAAAACTATTAGCAAGTGTTAAGCAAAGACATATACTAATTGATGCAAGTCATACATCGCCTTTACTGTAAGTAAAACACTATAGACTAAAATATGTATTGTGCTTTTCTAACTTGACCAAAAGTTCAACACATTTGCTCAATTTTCATAATGAGGGATAGCTCTACTATATAGAAAACCTGAGTTTATGCATTTATATGAATTTATGAACATTATTTTTCAAGCCTGTATCTAACTTCTACTCAGTTGTACAATCAAGAAACCTCGAACAGAGGTCACCTTTTACTCCTTACTCTCCTCTCTCATATTCCATCAATCAAAATATACCAATTTTATCTTTCTCTACTTCCATTGCTAACATCCTAGTCTAATATATGACCATGCTCTTGTCACTGTAACATCCCAAATTGGTCTTCTGCGCCCACTCAAACATCCCCTCTAATCTCCATGTAACAGCAAAATAATTTTCAAACAAATCTAATCTTATTTATCATTTGTTTAAACTGCTTCCTATTCCCATTTAGAATTTAGGGTAAATACTAAATTTCTCTACATGATCTCTGAGACTACCACACTCCCTCTCACACTGATTGCCACCTCACTGCCTTCCTCAGGTTCCTCCACTCTCCAGGTTCCTTTCCACCTTTCCACTCAGGGTTTTTTGACACAAAGACTCTTGATCATCAGACATTTCATTCCAACTGGAGGGAACAGGGCTGTAAGGGGTGTGGGGGAGAAGGGGAATGAACTTGAAACATGAAGAGAAAGAAGAAATAAATAAGAATTTGGGGCAATAATTATTACCACAAAGAAAGTAACAATAATATGACAGAGCAAGGCAAATTTGATTACTATTACTCGTTCAAAGAATTCTTCCCTCAACACTCAGATTAGGATCAATACCCCATTAAACTGTCTCTCCACAACAGGATTTCTCCTTTGTAGCACTTAACACAGAAGTAGATAAAATGGATTGTCTTATGCACCACTCTACTTGAAATTTCTACCACAGTATCAGAGGATATGGTTAACACACACACTTCAAAGGAATGCTTTGGGTTCTCCAGTTTCACAAACTGAATCACAAACCACAGGCCATGTGACATAATCAGTAAACCTATCTAACTCTATCAGAGTCAAAACCAAAAGTCACCAAGAGAAACAAGAGAAGTTAACTGTCCCACCCCTGCTCTAAGAGACTCAACAACACCCTTTGCCACCTTTGATTGATTACTGCCTGTGCCGTATTCTACAGTGTTTAAGAAGATGCGCATTTAAACAACAGCTGTCTTCCATCTTCCCTATTTAATCACGCATAAAAATAAAGCATCATTTATATTATCACAATCATTTCATGGCAAATATGATAACGTCAGAGCCCTAACTCAAGGACTACACGAAGTAGCTTTTCAGGGGTTTTATCAAAGGCAGATGTTAGCAACTCAAGTTCCATTTATAGGACTTGTTTTCAAGTGAATCTATTCTTTCTTGATTTCAATTTCCTTCTTTTAAAATTATATTTGGCACTCTCTAGATTCTCAAATTTTCCTTTTTCTTTTGACTACTTATAACATCCTTTGTAACATGAAACCAAACACCTTTTTCTCCATTATAAAAGCAGCTTCTATTATCTTTTGCAAAGATTTGATGCACAAAACATATAAGTATTATTTATAATGGGTAAAATTATTTTAAAAGAATTGATGTTCACAAGCTCTGTGGTATGACCATTGTAAAGACAAAACTGGGAGCTAATTAGCTAAGCAATTTTCATTAAATGTAGAAAAACAACCAATATTAAGATTTCGCTCCTAAGTACTTGGTTCAATGCCTATGAACCAGTGTCAAAAGAAAGTTCTGTACCACTATTGTTGCAAACATCTCTCTTCTTCCAACTATGTCCTCCACCCCCATATGACCCCACCAGAGTAGTCTGATCCTTCTTTTGAAACTTAATCCTTTGAAAAAGAAAAGAGGCCAGTAATCTAACTAAAAGTCCACTTTGCTGTTAAAAAAATTCCCCCAAAACATCCTTCCCCCAAAACATCCTTCCTTTGGATGAATGCCATACTTAGTCATGCACAGCTGGTGTTTGCTCACTAAAATACTCCCTTCATAAACAAGCCCCCTCTGTTCTGTTATTGCTAGCATCTATTAATTTTCAAATTGTCCCGACCATGGCAAAATTTCTATGCTATGCAGTTTTTGGAAATACCATTCTCGTCAGTACTAAATTCATCCTGACACAATTTTTTAAAATTCCTCATAGCTCTCCTAAAACAATAAATCTTACCACTATATTAAGTCAAAGAAAATTAAATGGCTAGTAAAATAACAGCAGACAACTGCTTAAGACCAATGTGCTTAACAATTAGAATATTTAAAACCATTATCAATTTTTAAACTATAGATTTAGCAACTTAGAAAGCATATACATGAATATATATAAATATTCCTCTACTCTAACTTTAAAATGTACTACTAAAGATCATTTTGTCATTTATTCTTACTTCCCAGGTGATCTTCAACTCCATAGCCTTAAATATCTATACTCTGCTGATGATGACCCCCAAGTTTAAATCTCTAGTCCCAATTTCTCTCTGAACTATGGCCTTATTCAACATATCCACTATGATGTCTGTTAGGCTTTTTAAACTTAACAGGTGTAGAAAGAACAAATTTTACCCCCAATCTCTACCTTCAGAAATCTTCTCTATCTCAGGAAATATCTCTATAATTCACACAGTTACTTACAAAACCAAGGAACCTTAAAAGAAAAGAAAATTGAAAATCTGATATATGCTTGTAGTGGCAGGAAAGGTGGCACAGGGCAAGTTTTGGCTGGTTCTTAGCAGACAGGGTAAAGGAAGGAGTCTTGGAGCCCTCGGTGGCTTTTATGGTTTTTATTGTCAGAGGTGGCCAGGTATATGGCAGGCATGGGAGCTGGGGGGCCAGGAGGCTGGTAGGCCTCCCAACCCCCAGCGCATCTCACCCTCTCAGCTGCTTTGCTACTGCTGCTGCTGCTGCTGTTGGTCTTGCTGCTCACATTGGTACTGGCGTCCTCATGACACGCTCATATAAGCCCATGTCCAAACTCAGGTGCACCCATTTGCGCATGCCCTTGTAGGCATGCATGCAGCACCACAGGTGTCCATCATTATACCAGTGGCAGGAGGGTGGAAAGACCTGATTTCTCTGACCCTACAATGCTACAATATGGATAAATCTTCAAAGCATTACACTAAGTGAAATAAATCAGATACAAAAGGGCAAATATTTTATGAATCTACTTATATGCAGTACTTAGAATAGCCAAGTTCATACAGAAACTGAAAGTAGTATGATGGTTACCATGGGCTAAAAGAGGAGCGTGTGGGGAGTTGAGAGTTATTATTTGATGAATACATTGTTTCAATCTGGGGTTATGAAAAACTTCTGGGGATGAATAGAGATGATGCACAACAGTATGAAAATACTTATGTCACTTATGTATACACTTTAAAAACAAACTATTTTACTACATACACACACACACACACACAAAGCAAGGAAATACTCTTTCCTTCATCATCCACATCCAATTTGAGGTACACTCTATCTCCATAAAAGGAGGCATTCATTACACAGCAGCAGCACGCTGAACTGGCACCATCTTCCCTGCCCTCACTTACATGCAGCCACCCTAGATTACAATTCCCAGATGCCATGAACTGCACTTCCTGATTGGGGGAGTTACTAGTATCTAGAGACACAGGTGAGTAGCCAGGTGAAGCTAATATCACAGAAGCGAGGTGGGTTCTTGGAGCTCTTGCTTCTCTAGATTTGACTTGTACCTTTGTACTGCTATGAAGGAAACTTGGAGGAGACGTGTGGAGGAGAAACACATGGGAAGACTATTCTCAGAAACAGTGGCAGCTGTCATTTGGTATATATTTTTGCATCCCTCCTTTCCCAGACTTAATTGACCCCTTTCACCCCTCTCTTGTGCTTCCCCACCAGAAGGTACCTTGAATTTCGTAGCAAGCTTTTGGATCTAAATGGCACCACTTTGGGCCAACCCTGTTAGGTTAGGTATTTGCCCACAAGGGTATAGGAAATTTTCAGTGTTTTATTAAAAATATCCTTTCTTCTCCTCTCAATCTACACACACTAATTCTATTAAAGATCTATCACACTAAGAGTCTGCTTCCTTTGTCTTTGTGCCCACAGATGGCTGGATCCCTTAGGTAGCCCCTTAATAGCTTGGGGTCCCTGGACAGCCCTTGTCTGCAAGCTAAAAGATACATTAATTCTTCCTGGGTCTATTTTCAAAATATTTTTGGAACCTCAGTACTTAACACAATCTCCAAAGTAGACAAGACTCTAAGCTATCATCTTTAACCTACACACCGCATTTGCTACTAGCAAGACTTCCTTTTTGATTCTTACCTCCCTTCTAAAGATTACCACAAATATAAAAAACCTTCCCTAACTTTAGCAACAGTTTGGTCATTTTGGAACAGGTACAACTAAGCATCCATAATACCCGAATACCTGATTACCTTAATTGTTCACAGATGCTTTTAACTTTATGTCTCAGACACCATGACTTAAATCACATTCCATTTGGCAATGGTATAATAAAATAATATGCATGCATTAATTCCTATGACAAGTCCCTCTCCATCACTAAGCAGATATATAGAAATTTAACATTTGTTATTCTGTTGCATATATAAGCACAGAGGTCAACAGACAAAATCACACACCAATAGAATTATGTCAGTCCAAATGAGAATTTCCATTGTTTGTCAAATACTCACCAGTTACACACAATGTTTTAAATAGTCTAACAGAAGTATGATAGACATCCTATTCTCAGATTAGTAAGCTGTATTTTTAATCATTTTTTTAAAAATACATACATAGAGAATAGAATTAGATGTTATTTCTTATTTAATTCACCACATAGCCGAAAGGATAAGACTAGATAGAGCCGTGGTCAGTTTCCATGGTGACTAGCAAAGGGGCCCATTACAGTCCAGATAACATTCCAGCACAAATTTGAAAGTGGACTGTTCCAGCCAGGGTTTAGAAAAACCTTTATGTTATCTTTGCTCTATTTAAAAACAATCTAGAGCAACCCTTTCCTGATATAGGGGATCTAGACTGCCTTCAAAGACAACCTGAGTACTTTCTTACCTCAATTTAAGAATGTTACATTGTTTAAGACCAGAGGCAATAAACCATCTTGTCATTTATTGCTCTTAGAAAATTCTAGTTTGTTATCTGTCCTGACAGTAATAAAATCATCTTTTAAAGCAACAGCAGGATGGAGTGCTTCCTTCCAGCTCAGCTGAAAAATAGGTGGTTGTTCTTTATCTCTCATTGAAGAGAACATGCCTGCTCTCTTTAAGCAACCATCTAAGATTTTACCAAAGCACAAAGGATTCTTATGTTCTTTGGGAAGACAACAGAAGAGAGGAGCGAGACCTTCTGAAGAAGCTTCTTAAGAATGCTCAAAGAACTAATGATTTAAAACAGCAATCCATTTTCTGTAAAATTGGTTGATGTGGTTAATTTGGCAAAGCATTTGAGAGATAGAGGAAGCAAGAACAAGGTGAAAGGTTCAAGCTTATAATTATTTTGTCTTATTATACCAACAATAAATAAAGACTCTTTAAAAGGTTTTCCCCTTTCATCTGAACACTCATTGACCCATTTCTGCATAGCAACGCTGACCCCAGCCCTTTCACACAGTGCAACTGCCAAAAACGAACTATCACATGTTCCTGACCAAAAAGAAGTAGACTGGAACAAAATGTAATGTGAAATATTTCAAGGCCAAAATTAAAGCTTTAAAATGCCACAACTGAAAATAATACTTTCTGATTTCAAATTTATTTTATAACCTTTAATCTTATCAAAATGTTTTAAATTCAGTATTTGTCTACTTCCCTAAATAGTCTTAAGGAATAGAGAATAATATTTCAAATATAAATTTTGTTGTCATATATGTTTTAAATGAAATAAAAATGGTGAGTGACACAATATGAACCCCTTATTTTAGAAGTTTTGCTAAGTTAAATTATCCAAAGGCAAAAATTATTTGGTAACTTCACAAATATTTTAGAAAGCCCAGTAACTTTGAAGAATTCCACCTAAGTATAATTTATTATCAACCACTCTGCAAGCATTTAGCAGCATATGTAATGATGGGCCAGGGCATTAGAGAAAGATGATTTAAGATGCATTTCCTGATGTTATCGAAGTTACGGACACTCTAGTAGCAGGAGATAAACATAAACTAAAAGAGGAAGAAGAGGTGCTATTTGAAGCCACTAAGATGACTTCACAAAGAAGTGACATCCAGTATGAAACCTGAAGGATGAAATGAGATGGGCAAAGAGCACAAGAAAGTACAAAGGAACAGCTAAAGCAAAGTCAGGTATAAAGTGGAAATTTAGGTAGATCTAATCTTAATATATATATATAATAATATATATATATAATAAGTGAAGCAATTTTGACAAAAAAAAAAAACCTGTATACAACAAGAACTACCCTACAATCAATATAATGAGCCATTATTTAATTCAATGTGGGAGGGGCCTCCCTGGTGGTACAAGGGGTTAAGCACTGCACCATGAAGCATCAGCAGCCAATGCAGCAAGCATTCAATCCCCAGCCAAGGAGGAGACTCATATGGCACAGCAGAGCACTCCTGTCCCTCCCATTGCTCCCCTCAGCAGTATGTTTCTGTCAATCTGCCTGTTCTGCTCCCCACTCTGTCTCTGGTGGGTCCTCTCACCACCCCCCCCCAACGACATCTGGCCTATACCTCAGTGTCTCTATACATAAATAAATAAATCTTTAAAAAAATAAAAGAAGGTAGTCTCTGGTGGATCCTCTCACCCCCCCACACACACACCCCTCTGATCTGTACTCCAGTTCTTGTATGTATAAATAAAATCTTTAACAAATAATAATTCAGTGTGGAAGAGATTAAACAAATTAAGAGTTTACAGAAAGTTCTTAAGTGAAAGGTGATAAAATTCTTACCTATGTTGATGGTAACAGAGAAAAAGAGGTATTTCTCAAATAAAATTGGCCAGCACTTACTAAATCACATATAAAAGTTAAGTGGGATTGAGAAATGAAGGACAAAGATGTCAAGGTTTCTGAGTTCACCACCAGTAGATCTGATATGATGGTTTTAAAACATACCCACATATTTGTTTTTTATATATCCTTCCATTCATAAAATAAGATGTATGTCCCCTCCTCTTGAATTTGGGCAGACACTTACTACAAACCAGAATCTAGCATGATTAATAAGGTGAAGTTACAAAAGGCCATACAACTACTTTACTTTTTTTTAAGATTTATTTATTTATGCATACAAGCACTGAGGTACAGGCCAGAGATGGAGGGGGGAGAGGGATGGTGAGAGGATCCACCAGAGACAGAGTGGGGAACAGAACAGGCAGATTAACTGAAGTACACTGCTGAGAGGAACAGTGGGAGAGGCAGGAGAGGTCTGCTGCACCACGTGGGTCACCTCCCCAGCCTGCAGCAGAGCTCAAATTCATGCTGCAGTGGCTGCAGTTTGCTTCATAGTGCATTGCTTAACCCAATGCACCACCAGGGAGGTCCCAACAACTAACTTCTTAATCACTAGGATGCAAACTCCTGAAGTCTTGAGTCACCACATAAAAGGTCAAATTATAATGAGAATGCCATACTTTGACAAAGCCCATGTAACATGGAAAGGTCAGGTAAAGACACTCCAATAACCAATCTCAGCTGAGTTCAGCCTTCAAATCATTCTAGTCCAAATACAAAGTATATGAGTGTATTCTGATAATTCCAGGCTCTAGTTATTTGGGACTTCCTTGATTAAGTCCCAAACATCGAATAAAGACAAGCCATCCCTGCTGTGTCATGTCCTAATTTCTGTGCCATAGACTCTGTGGGCATAATAAAATGGTCGTTGCTTATCACTAAGTGTGGGTAATTTGATACACATCAATAGATAAGTGAAAGGGGTGATAACATAGAAGTGAATTATTAAGAAATACAGAAACGGGAGGTTTTAGAGAGGAATATATCATGGCTCTATTTCAATAATTTAAATCGGACACATCTGTAGAGCACCAGCAGAGATGCTGAGTAAACTAATGAAAGTAAGGACTAGAATTACTATAAAGAGACAGATGTTGAATTAACAGTATGAAGACAAAGGAAAGACATGTAAGAGGGTAAAAAATAAAAAAGTATAAGAATGGAATAATATGGAAAGTTAAAGAGGAAAATGAAAGAGTCAGAGAAAAAAGAAGAATCAAGACAGAATGTGGTGGAAGTCAGACAAATAAAGATTCTCTTAAGGTGTCAGCAACTGTCAGCAGTATCCAAGGTAGCAAGAAACAGAGCAGAATGAAAAAAGAAAACAAGTATGTTTGGCAGATAGTAAGTAGGAGAGAAAAGACTGAATAGCATGGTAATAAGATGTCAACTTACAGAAGTTCAGAAATAAGTGAAATTTATAATAATAAACTGACAGAACCAGTGCATTCTACTCAAATATGGCTATAGTGAGAAACTAATGAGGAGCACAGAAGCTTGAGGGGAAGGAGGGGTAAAAGAAGGTCTGCTAATTCATTCAATCACTCAGTGTATAGGAGTAAGATGAATTAGAAGTAGAGACCAAGGGGAAGAAATTAATAAAGAAAAATTGAAGATAATTGAAAGAAATTAATGAATCTGAGTCCTTGAAAAGAAATTAATGAATCTGAGTCCTTGAAGAGGCATGAAGTGAAAGATCAAGAATCCAGGTAGAAGTATCTTTCTCTGAAGTAGAAAGGGAAACTTCATGACCATTATATGTAGACACTTGATGAGGGAGAAGATAATAAATAACCAGTAAAAAGTCCATTTCTCATGTGGAAAAGGAAATAAAACCATGTGCTGAGAGTGAAAAGAACTGGAATGAGTGAGAAGGCTTGAGAGAAAGAACATCTATGGTAAATAAGTAGATTGGAGACAAGTCAAAAATTCATCAAATCACACAGAAAACCTGACTCCAACTGGAAAGGACAACCTCCCCAATAGTTACTCAGGCTATATATTAACCAAGATGAAGAACGGGTAGGCTTTTCAACTGTGCATCTCCATGCCAAGTAGAGCATCTAGGAGACAACAGACCATCAATCAATGTTTGGTAATTAATGAGCAAATGATAAAACCTATCTATGAAGGAATAAGAAAAAAAGCAATTCATCAGAAATCTATTCTTTTCATTAGTTACAAGCTAATAATCCCTATATGTATGTATGTATGAATGTGTATGTAGATATCATAATTGACAAATATAAGAAAATCCATCAGCTGTGTTGAATGTTTCCACTTCTTGTTCTAAGAAAAGTTTTAATTTCAGTAAAGACGTCTAACTACTAACATAAATTCTGAGGCTCTCCTAAGTTAATGTCAAATTTAGTGAATTCAAATGCACTTATGAAACACACTTTTTCCCACACAGAAACAAGTATCCACTGATATAATGGAATATTATTCGGCCACAAAAAAAAAAAAAAAAAAAAAAAAAAAAAAACAANTTTTTGGGCCAAAAAAAAAAAAAAAAAAAAAAAAAAAAAAAAACAATGCAATCTTACCATTTATGACAACATGGAATGACGTCTGAGGGTATTATGCTAAGTGAAATAAGTTAGAGAAAGCAAATGCCATATCATCTCATTTATATATGGAATCTTAAAAAACACTGATTTAAAAAAAAGATACAGAATGTTAAAAAAACTGATTAAAAAAAAAGATACAGAAAGTAGACTGGTGATTGCCAAAGGTAGGGAGTGGGGAGAGGGTAAAATGTGCCAAAGGGGTCAAAAGGTACCAACCTGCAGTTACAAAATAAGTCATGGAGCTATAATGTACAATGTGGCAATTATAGTTAATACCACCTACATAAGTGAAAGTTGCTAGGAAAGTTGATCTTAAAATTCCTTATCATAAAAAGAAAATTTTGTAACCATGTATGGTAAAGGATGTTAATTTGACATATTAATCATTCTGCAATATAAACTAGTATATACTAATATCACATCATCATGCTATATATCTTATATTAAGTTATATGCCAATTATACCTTAATAAAAAATAGATTTAAAAAACACTTCATATCAAAAATTACCTTTCAATTGAAAACAAAAATAAGCAAAGAGTAACAATTTTGCAATTGTCCCTCCTGGATCTCTTGACCATTTTCCCTTCTGACTTTAAAATAACTACACTCGGGGGCCTCCCTGGTGGCACAGTGGGTTAAGCAACGCACTGTGAAGCAAACCGCAGCCACTGCAGCACGAGTTCAATCCCTGCCACCGGCCAGGGAGGGGACCCACATGGTGCAGCAGACCTCTCCTGCTGTGTCCACTGCTCCCCTCAGCAGTGTGCTTCTGTTGATCTGCCTGTTCTGCTCCCTGCTCTCTGTGGTGAGTCCTCTCACCCCCCACACCTTTGGCCTGTACCCCAGTGCTTGCATGCATAAATAAATAAATCTTTAAAAAAAAAAAATAACTACACTCGGGCCTCCCTGGTGGCGCAGTGGGTTAAGCAAATTTTATTTATTTATGCATACAAGAGCTGGGGTACAGGCCAGAGTCCAGGGCGGTGAGAGGAGTCACCAGAGACAGAGCAGGGAGCAGAACAGGCAGACTGACTGAAACACACTGCTGAGGGCAGCAGTGGGCGAGGCAGGAGAGGTCTGCCTGTGCCATATGGGTCCCCTCCCTGGTCAGCGGCAGGGATTGAACTCATGCTGCAGTAGCTGCGGTTTTTGTTTCCTAGTGTGTTGCTTAATCCACTGCGCCACCAGGGAGGCCCTAAATAAAAAAATCTTTAAAAAAAATAAAATAACTACATTCTCGGGGCTCTCTGATGGTGAAGGGGTTAAGTCTCAGCCTATCAAGCTATCACCAACCACAGCAGTATGAGTTCAATCCCCAGCCAAGGAGCTAACCAACACAGCGAGGTGGATCAGTCTTGTCTCACCTGCTGTTCCCCTCAGCAGTGTATTTCAGTAGATCTGCCTGTTTTGCTTCCCACTCTGTCTCTGATGAATCCTTCTCACCCTCCATACCTCTGGCCTACACCTGCAGTTCTTATATGCATAAATAAATAAAAATTAAATTTAAACAAATAAAATTAAATAGCTACACTTCCAACACTAATAGTGTACCCTTCTTCCAAAATGGCTAACTGTAATAAAGCAAAATTTTTTTTCATAAGAAGTATATCTTTATATATACTTCCAAGTTACAAGAAAAAAATGAATAGTTTAACATAATTCTGTTATAATACTGATATTACAGAATAGACGAATCCCAACTTTATGAAGAGAACCTAATTCATATACATCAGATTTCTCATGCGTAAGTGTGTAATAAACAGTTTCATCCATATTTAACCCAAATTCACATCATAACCAACAATGCATGATAAAAATATATCCTGGTTGGCATTTGAAGTACTATAACAAAATAAGTCTTATCAACATTAACACATACTAATGTATCAGACACCACTCTAATCTATGTGCTTTATGTGCAATATATAATTGCTTTATATGCATGATCTTCCTTTATTATTAGCAACTTTAAGAGGCAGGTATAGGCAAACAACACAGTTTGCAAGAAGAAACGCTAGAATCAATACCAGTTCTATCACCAAAACATCTAGATTATTAACTTCTGCACACATAACTATTAATAAAGAAAACCACAGTGTTTAAATGGTGGTACATAACACATTCTGCTCCAAGAGTGTTAAACTTTTCAAAAACCAAAACCTAAACATTGAATTAAAGCTTCCTAGTTTTTCCTAACATGATCACAGAACTTCAAAGGCTTAAGATAATCTTAATTATGTTTAAAGAGTCACTCAAAGTAATTTGGGAAACAAGCAGGACATCTAAGTATAAAGACATTAAACAATCATGGGAAAAAATAAACATTTTGAGATAAACTTCAATGGAAAAAAATATAACCAAAGAAAACAAACTCTTTGAAGATAATGTTAATTCCTTTTCTATCTTTAAGTCCAATTAAAAGTCTAATATTCTATTTCAGCAATGGAAAATAAGTAAAAGGTTTGCTAAATAGTCAAGTAAAATATGTACCAATTTTTATTTTGAAATATTGTTTACAAAAGCGTTAATTAAGCTACCAATACTAAAAAGTGATTTTTAAAAATGATTTATTTGTTTATGATACAAGAGCTGGGGTATAGGCCAGAGGTATGAGGGGGTAAGAGACTTCACCAAAGACAGAGTGGAGAGCAGAACAGACAGATCTACTGAAATGCAGTGCTGAGGAGAGCAGCAGGCAAGTAAGGAAAGGTCTACACCTTTCCTGCACCACGTCGGTCACCTTCCTGGCCAGGGATCAAATCATGCTGCAGTGGCTGCAGATAGCTTCACAGTGCTGTGACTTAACAACTTGCACCACTAGGGAGGCCCCCTTTAAAAAGTGATTTAAAACTTGCTATGTATCAGCCATTTTGCTGAGCACTTTGCCCACATTTTTCCATTTGATTTTAATTATTTCATTTGCTCAAGAAAAAAAATGCATAATGTAGCAATGAACAAAAGACAATTTACTCAACACTTAAAATTTGTCATATATGTCACATTCTTTCATAGCTATGTATATATATTTCATACATATATGTGTATACTTGTCAACTAACTCTTCACATAACATATTTCACTGCCACTACCAATATTTACCATGTGTCTACTATAAATGGTCAATGAGCTAGGCACTGAGAGTGGGAAAAAAAGGAACAAAGCAAAAACCATTGCACCCTGAAGGCTCATAGACTAACACAGGAGATAAACAAGTACACATTTTTTCTTAATAATGTAGGAAGTAATAAGGCACATTTGTTAGATTACGCCTTTCTGGCTTTAAAATTCTTGGACATCACCAAGAAAGCATCATAATTCTCCACTTCCATTGCCATCATATCTAAGTCATTTTCTCAAAGAGCCCGAACAGCTATGGTAGCTCTTCATTGGAACTTTGAGCTTTAAAACAACTGATGAGAGTCTGGGAAGCCATTCTGAGCAATGCAGAAGGCTCATAAGATTGTGTGGTAATGAGAGGTCCAAATATTCCAAAGGCTTGTTGTCACATATGCCACAATGAAGGATGTGGATGCTATGAATGCAAGGCCACACAAGGTGGATGGAAGAGTTGTAGAACAAAAGAGGACTGTGTCAGAAGATTCTCAAAGACTAGTACCCACTTTAACTGTGAAAAAGATTTTTGTTGATGGCATTAAAGAAAACACTAAGCAGCATCACCTACAGATTATTTTGAATAGTGTAGAAAAACTGAAGTGATTTAAATTATGACTAATGGAGGCAATGGCAAGAAGAAAGGTTTTGCTTACATAACCTTTGATGACCTTGATTCTATAGGCAAGAGTGTCATTCAGAAAAACTATACTGGGAATAGCCACAACTGTAAAGCAAGGGAAGCTAAGCAAGAGATGGCAAGAACTTTATCCAATTAGAGGTTCTGGAAACTTTAGTGGTAGTCACTAGGTGATTTTAGTGAGAATGACTACTTGAGTTGTGGACAAATCTACTGGAATCAAGGTAGCTTCTGAAATAGCTATGGCAGGGTTGAACATGGTAGCAGTGGAGTCAAGCTATAATGGATTTGGTAATGTTGGTGGCTGAGGATGTGGTCCTGGTTACTCTGGAAGTAGAGACTATAGAAGTGGTGACAGGGTTACAGAACCAGGGCGGTGGTTATGGCACAGTGGTAGCTCTGACACTGTAACAACAGAGGAAGTGGAAGCAGTTTTGGCAGTGGGAGTTGAAACAGTATTGGATGTGGTGGAATCTACAGTGATTTGGACAATTGTAACAAACCCTTTTCAAATTTTGGATCCATGAAAGGAAGAAACTTGGAGATAGACACTCTGGTCCCCTTTGGGAATGGAGGCCAATACTTTACCAAACCACAAAATCATATGTGGCTTCCAGTAGCTATAGCAATTATGGAAGTAGCAGATGGTTTTAATTAACTGCCACTTAGCAGAAGTGAAGAATCTGAGAAATGACAGGGAAACTATAGGTTATGACCGATTTGTGAACTTGACCAAGCACAGTGGTGGTAGGGCCTAGTTGCTATAAAGAAGGTATGTTTTAAACAGCGCTCCTGTATCCAGCCTCCCTGGTGGCACAGTGGGTTAAGCAACACACTATGAAGCAGACTGCAGCCACTGCAGCACGAGTTTGATCCCTGCCGCCAGCAAGGGAAGGGACCCACATGGCAGTAGTGGACCTCTCCTGCCTCGCCCTGCTTCACCCACTGCTCCCCTCAGCAGTGTGTTTCAGTCAGTCTTCCTGTTCTGTCTCTGGTGAATCCTCTCACCAACCTGGCCTCTGGCCTGTATCTCAGCTCTTATATGCATAAATAAATAAAATCTTTTAAAAAAAAATACTCCTGTATTGGCAAACTTTGAAGACTGTATTTTTGCCTAATATATAACAGATTATTTTAGTTTCCATTCTATAGAAAATGTAAAACATCCCACAAAGGAGTTTATTTATTTATTTATTTTCTTACAATGTTTGCTTTCTTTTCTAGGTGTACCCATGCACTATCACCATAGTCCTTTGTGCTCTTCACGTCCCTACCTTGATCCTACTCCCCCCCTCTTCCCAACAGAATGTCTCTGATTTGTAGTTGTTTATTTTCCACAAAGGAGTTTAAGTAGATTACTTTCTTTTCCACCCATACTGTTGATTCCTGAATGCAACAGTTCGATACTGAATATATATCTTTTTAAAATAACAGTATGGAAAATGTTAAGTCCTTTCCTCAAAGCATCACAGCAAAGATGAAGCAAGGATCACCTCACAAAAGATCCCTAATAAGGGTCTAAATAAGGCAGTGACATTAAGAAATGAAATGAGGGGAAATATTCTAAAAAGCTTTAAATGGTAGAAGCAGCAGAAACAGGTGCCTGAATTGAAGGCAGAAGGAGCTACATAACCCCTACAGGACAAAGACAGTTATAGAGAAGAAGCGTTTGCTTTTACACGTGTCAAGTTTGAATGCAAATATTCAAGTGAACATCAACAGTAAGCAACTAGACAGACAAGAGAGATAACTGAGCTGGTGATGCACTTGGAATCCAGGGCATATGTATGGTAGTAACTGGGACAGTGAGAAAAGATGAAATTATTTAGTAAAGAATATAAAATGAGAAAGGGACCAAGCAGAATTACTGGTTTTTAAGAAGCAGGAAAAGAATAGTGTGTAGACCACTTAATCACAGGACTACTTGTCCTACAACACCCCTCAAAAACAAAGCAAAACAAAACTTCACACTGAAATACTGAGATACCTGTCCATGCACTCAATTTACCCCCATAGCAAAATGTATATTTCCTAAGTCATAAAGCCCCTTCCTAGTTGCTAAGAGTAGCCAAGGATAAAGACAACATAGTTCTTCATCATAAGGCTCTAACTAAAATAGTAGCAATATAACAAATATTAAAAGCACAGGATCCAGGTTGGTGTTCAAATCTTATCTCTGCCATTTACTTATTGGATGATCTTGAGTGAAATATTTAGTTTCCAGTTGTTGCTCCTTCATCTATAATAGGGTAATTAATAGTGTCTACTCACATTTGGTTGCTGTGAAGAATAAATGAGTTAAGTACCAAGCTATGAGGAACAATGCTTGACTTACAATAAATGTTCTTTGAATGTTAGTTGTATTAGTTGTTCTATAGAATGGCCACATGGGCCAGATAATACAAATAAACAGTACTACTGAATTTCAAAAATGGAAAAAGCACTCTCACTTGAGGGGAATTCAGGGAACATTGGCCTTAAGGAGCAAGGCTAGCTTATACAGTGCCTCTGTAAATTAGACTGCAGCCGGAAAGGGCACATGAAGAAAAGGACAGTCCAGATTTCTCTCATCACTCAACTCTTTCAACAAGCACCCTTGGGCAGATAAAACCATCATCATCATACATGGCCTTAAAGACAAGACATATACTGTTGAAAGGTGAAGAGAACACTCCAACAGAAATGCAGAAGAAAGGTTATAGTTCTAGAACATGTTCCACTCAGCTGGAACTGGAAATGACAAGTAACCCAGATTGCTAGAGCACAGGAACCATTTAGAAGAATTGCTGAAATTAAACCCAGAAAGGCAGGTTAAGTCAGATCACAGAAGATCTTGAAAACTAGCAAAGATATTCAAGCATGACATTGAGCGGAAAGGAGTATGATTCCAACAGTGCTTTGGTAACTGTAATCTAGCATTATGTACTAAGTAGACCTGACACAAGCAGGTGCTTATGTCTTTGATCTTGTGAATTCCTCAAAGGCAGGGTGTATATCACTAACTCATTTCTGTATCCTCCAAACTAACATAAGTGCTTGGGCTAAAGCTAAAGAAGAACTGAAGTAGAAGACACTAAATAAGACAAACAGAAGTAACACAAGTCTTAATTACATGGGAACAGTGGAAATAGAAAAATGCATATTGGAAAAATATTGCAGAGAGAGAAACAAGGATATCTACTGGTTGAGGAAATGTTGCAAGGATAGGGTAGAATCATTAAAGACTGTAAAATTGATCAAAACTACACATACTCATTATAGGTTCTGTGAAAACAAAGAGTATGTTATTAAAAATGCACTTAAAAAAAAAAGCCTGCTTTTCCCTAGAATAAGAGCTCATTATCTTAGACAGATACACTGTTATATTTGACTTTGGATATAGGTCTACATTTTAAGATACTTATCTCCCTTTGGTCTTTACTAGATTATATAACTAAGATTACCCAATGTGTCTACTTTGTTATGGAGCACAATAAAACCTTATTAAGTGTTGCTTTAATTAACATCTCATTCAAAGAAGAAACTACTATTGAACCTATTTCAGCTACACAACAACAAAAACACACACACATGCACACACAGATATCAACAAACTTAAAAAGCCGTGAGTGTTAGTTTGTTGAACTGAAATAAATTCACTTAGGAAACTCATAGGGCATATCAAGTTTCCAATAGCCTTTATGTTTCCCTCTCCTAGTCTCAGTGTTCACGCCATTATGATTAATTTTATACTACAGAAAATAAGATCCATGATAAGTGTTGTTAAGAAGATGGGGGGAAGAATCAAGAAATATAGCTGTCAACATATATGATCAGTATTGCAAGTAAATGTTTTAAAACCAGCATGATTTTTCAGTATTTGCCAATATTCATTTATTGTAGATACTCCTATCATGACCTATATCAAGTTAACAAGATATCAACTGATTTGCAAAAGGCCCAAAAATTTAACAATAGGCTCTCAGAAGCCAGGAGTCAGTTGCAACATACCAATGGATACAATATTTAGATGCATGGCATACATGGTCCCAAAATTCTGCTCTGCAATACTACTACCCATGCCTCAAAGGACAAAAGACAAGGGAAAATCCACTCTGTTCCTATAAGGTCTTTGCCTCAACCCACAAAATAGTCTTCCTTTGGACTGGATTTATAATAAAGCCCAGAAATTCCTCTTGCCTAGGCCAATGACATGCAAACATTTTTGATCACATACTTAAACCAGTAAAAAAAAAAATGTTTAAGTACACATTCCCCTCTCCCCCCCATTCTTTCTCCCTCTCTCCCTCCCTCTCTATATATAAATGTATGTATGCATGTATATTTATAAAATATACTAGAATGGCTATACTAATATAGTGTAAATTATAAAACATACACAAAAACACAATTTTTAAAAGATAAGTAATATTAATACAAACAGAAAAAGTTCTCTTCACATCCCAAAGAACCATCTTATATACCCCTCCTCCAGGGTTTACACAATCTTGTTTTAGAAAATATTAAAGTCAATATTAAAAGTAAAGTGAATTAATTCTGGATCTGTTTTCCTTAGTCCTACAACCTTAGTCTAATCAAATTAGATCTTTCCAAGTCTGAAAAAGAGTAAACACCAACCCATGGAAAATATAAGAGAGAAGAGTTATTAGCAAGGTCTTGAGCAAATCTGGCCTAATGAGAAATAGAGAAAAGATTTCTCTTAAAATACAAGCTCTATGGGATAAGACTGAATGGCCAGAAAAGGTCTAGGAGACCATGCTAAATGGAGTTTTTAACCCCATAAATCAACACACTCCAGAATATTGCCCCAGTAAACGTCCTTGTACATAAACCATCTGAATCAGTATAAGCAAACAGAAAGGCTGAAAGGAACCTGAATTTCCCCCTCAAAATGAAACATTCATTTAATAAGATAATATTAGGAAAGCCTTAAAATTGGGAAGTAGTGTACAAGACTATACCAGATAATTAAAAATACAGAAAAGATAGTCTTTTCTATATCAGGCAATCCTCTGGCAGATTACAACTTAAACACGCTGCTCCCTAATTAAAAGTACTATTAATTAAGACAAGTTATATTAAATTGATCTTTCTTAAGTGTATATAAATTAGAGAGGACAAGACAGTAGCCAATCAAAATCATTACAGTATATCATATCACACTATCTTTGAATTATCATAATAAGCTACTCAAATTTCCAGACTTTTCTCTTCCTGATTTCCATACTACCTGCTGCAAAATATCAAAAACAAAAAGAAGAAGAAAATAAACCCTCCTCAGGATGGCAGGATACTGAAAACTTCCTAAGGAAGATTACAAATAAGTTTAAAACTTAAGGATGCTAAATATTTTCTGAAAAAGCAGTCCAGGAATAGTCTTATTGCTTCCCTTTTTTGTTGCCAATTTGCCTGTCATATACAGAAAGCAATAAAGATAAAGTTGTCTCATCTTTGCTACCTGAAAGTAGAAAAAAAGAAAACAAGAAATTTCCTGAGCTAGCACCTCATCAAGAAAAGCAATATTTAACATGACTCTCTTTCTTAAGAATCTCTTTTTTAAAATATTCTTTTTATCCTTTGATCCTTTATCATATAGTTGCCAAACAAAATCTTAGGAGTGAAAGTGTTGACTAAAATGATAACCAATTAGGGGCCTCCGTGGTGGCACAGTGGGTTAAGCACTGCACTATGAAGCAAACCGCAGCCACTGCATCATGAGTTCGATCCCTGCCCCTGGCCAGGGAGGGGACCCACATGGCGCAGCAGACCTCTCCTGCCTGGTCCTCCTCTGCTCCCCTCAGCAGTGTTTCAGTTAATCTGCCTGTTCTGTTCCCCACTTTGTCTCTGGTGGATCCTCTGATCTCCCCACACCTCTGCCCTGTACCCCAGTGTTCATAAGCATAAATAAAGCTTTGTAAAAAAATAAATAAAATAAAATGATAACCAATTAATATGCTCCACATCACAGAATTTTCCCCATTTCTTTCCTTAAGGAAATAAGCACCCTCTTCCAGGGTAACTAAGTGCCCTAAAAGTATTTTTCTAATATATTACTGGTTCTTTCTTTAATAAAAGCTCCCTAAACACACACACTGATTATCTCCCTGCTCTCCAAGTTCCCTATAAAACAAGAGAAAAAATAATTTAAAACTAAATAAAAACAATAGTCACATTAGAAGACAAAATTCTAATTAGCAGCTTAGTTTTAAAAAACCTCTAGACCCAAATCTCAAACTTTGTCTTACATCAAAATCACCTAGAAGGCTAGTTAAAACATATATTGAGGAGTTTTACCACCAGGATTTCTGATCCAACAGGTCTGAAGTTGGTCCCAAGATTCTATAAATCTAAAAGATTCCCCAGTGATACTGATTCTGCTGATCTGAGGAAAACATTAGAAGAGCCAACAGTGTAAGTAGAGATCAACAGAAACACTTTCTGGTAATGCCAATCAGAGCAGGGGTTTAAAAGAATAGTACAAGCATTTTTTTTTTTTAGAGGACAACAATTAGAAAAATGAAAACAGTTTTGGAAATCTGGGAAATTTTTCCAAATTTAAAAAAATAACACTAAGTACAACAGTGTGAAAAATAGTATAAGACATATCTCAGAACATAGAGCTAAACACAAAGTTGGAGACTATGAAAGAAAAATAAGTAAGTAGAAAAAGTCAACATCTAACTAGTATATTTCTGGAGAAAGAACAAATACATCACAAAGAGTAATCAATGAAGAAATTTCCCCTAAAAAAGACTCAAATCTTGATACTGCTTGGCCAATTTCCAAGCAGGTAAAAATTTGTATGTAAAGCAATAACTAGACACATATTTATGACACTTATAACTTTAAAAGAAACAAACAATAACCTAATAGCTTTGGGCAGGGAGAGAAGGGGAACAGAACAGAGTTTAATACAAAGAAATATGAACCAGACTAGCATCAGACATTTCAACAGCATGCTAGAAAAAAATGGAACACTGTTTTCAAGTTACAAAGAGGAAATTATTTTGAAACTAAAATTCTACATCTAGTCAAACTTTCAAAAACAAGGCAAAATAAAGACATCTTTGGAAATTCAAGAACTAAGAAAATTTATTTCCTGCATGTATTAGTTTCCTACTTCTATAAAAAGTTGTCACAGAAGTCCAAAATGAGTTTCAGGTGCTGGCAGGATCTCATACCTTATACAGGCTCTCAGGAAGACTCCACTTCCTTGCCTTTTTTAGCTTCTAAAGGCTGCCTGAATTCCTTGACTTATAGTCACTTTTCATTTTTATTAAATATAACCAGTACTTGAGCAGCATTTGAGTTCCATAAAGATATGCAACTGACTAAAGCTACACATGCAGCTTTAAACACAGAAAATGAAAAACATCAATACATTATCGTTACCTTAAAAAACATTTTAATAAATTAACATTTTTATTTATAAATACCTACCGAATCATTCGCTGATAGTGCAAGAGCAAGGTTCACTGCAAAAAATAAGAGTAGTTAAACTTAGTGATTTTCCTAAAAGGTGAATTCAATTTGCTTTCTAATAGTCAGTGTAATACACAAAAAACAGAAATTTTTAATATATCTCCTTTATAAAAACAAGAACATGGAAATATAGAAAGTAAAAAAGAAAGCAATATTCCAACAAAATAGATACCTGACCCAAAATTGACACTTCAAATAACCCATTGATAATCTGTTACAATTTCATTGAAATAACTGGCTTTTAAAAACAATGTTATAGGGGCCTCCCTGGTGGCGCAGTGGGTTGGGCAACGCACTGTGAAGCAAAACCGCAGCCACTGCAGCAGGAGTTCAATCCCTGCTGCCGCCGGGGAGGGGACCCACATGGCGCGACAGACCTCTCCTGCCTCGCCCCCTGCTCCCCTCAGCAGTGTGTTCTGTTGATCTGCCTGTTCTGCTCTCCGCTCTCTGTGGTGAATCCTCTCACCCCCCACGCCTCTGGCCTGTGCCCCAGTGCTTGTGTGCATGAATGAATAAATCTTTAAAAAAAAAAAAAAAAAAACAATGTTATAGGGCCTCCCTGATAGCACAAGGGGGAGAGCACTGCACTGTGGGGCTTCCACAGCCACTGCAGCACTTCCCCAGCCACTGCAGTGCTAGTTCCATCCCCAGGCAAGAAGAGGACCCACATGGTGCAGCAGATCTCTCCTGCCTTGCCCACTGCTCCCCTCAGCAGTGTATTTCAGTTGTTCTGCCTATTCTGCTCCCCACTCTGTCTCTGGTGAATCCTCTCACCCTCTGAGCCTCTGGCCTGTACCCCAGCTCTTGAATACATAAGTAAATAAAATAAAAACAACGTTAAGGCATAAGTAGTTCAATTATTTTCAAAAACATATTTTGCAGAAAAATAATTACCTTTTAAAATTAAAATGGATATGATCCTATTTCCTTTTAAAAATAAATGTTGGCTAAAATGATGCTGAGGTTGTTTCCTCTATAGTAGTTAAGAATGTAAAGTTCGGGGCCTCCCTGGTGTCGCAGTGGGTTGAGCAACACACTGTGAAGCAGACCGCAGTCACTGCAGCACAAGTTCAATCCCTGCCCCCAGCCAGGGCAGGGTACCCACATGGTGTAGCAGACCTCTCTTGCCTTGCCCACTGCTGCCCTCTGCAGTGTGTTTCACTCGGTTGGCCTGTTCTGCTCCCCACTCTGGTGAATCCTCTCACCTCCCTGACTGTGGCCTGTACCCCAGCTCTTGTATGCATCAATAAATAAATCTTTAAAAAATTTAAAAAAAAAAAAGAATGTAAAGTTCAAGATTGAGCTGGTTCAGTTCCTGATCCACCACTTTCTATTATGTAACTTTGAGTAGGCACTTTTATCCCATGCTTGTGTTCTCCTCTATAAAATGAGGGTTAATTTCTATTTCATAATTGTTTTTAAGATTTAAGTCAAATACCTCATGTAAAATACTTAGCCTTAGTATGGCACTTTGGTAAATTAATTTTTACAAAATAGGAAATAATTCTGAATTTCAAAAACATCACAGGATAAACAATTAACTTTTAAGCACAAACTTTTAGAGAATGATGCACTTTATTGTTTGGGTCTTTCTGTATTTATACAACATAATTACAGAGCAGATGTCATCATTCTAATCTAATATATTTCTAGCATACATATTCAAGCAGGAAATATTTTTAGTTACTTTGGGAGAGGAATAAATACATGTAAGGAAAAGTTTAATACCAACAGTTATAGAGAGATGCAGATTAAAACTGCAAGATACCACCTCACACCTGAGAGAATTACACATATTAAAAAGACCCTCAACAAGTGCTGGAGAGGATGTGGAAAAAGGGAACCCTGTTATACTGTTGGTGACAATGTGAACTGGTGAAACCACTATGGAAAACAATCTGGATTTTATATTAAAAAATAAATAGTAAGGGCCTCCCGGTTGCACAAGGAGTTAAGTCGCAGCACTATAAAACTGTCCACAGCCACTGCAACACGAGTTCCAGTCACGGCCAGGGAGGTGACCCACATGGCACAGCAGTCCTCTCCTGTCTTGTCCACTGCTCCTCTCAGCAGTGTGTTTTAGTATATCCTCTTGTTCTGTTTTCCCTATTCTGTCTCTGGTGAACCTTCTCATCCCCTGCACCTCTGGCCTGTACCCCATGTTCTTGTATGCATAAATAAATCTTTTTAAAAATATAAATAAATAATCAAGATAAACTAAAGCCATTTGTAGAAACATAGATGGAGCTAGAAGGGATTATGCTCAGTGACATAAGTCAGAAGGCAAGAGAAAAATATTGGATGTTTTCACTTTTGGGAGGAATATGAAGGAACAAAAAAATAGCTCAAGGAAAAGAACAATAACAATAAAAAAACACAACAAGAACAAAAAGACAAAGACAAATCAAAGGCACCTCATAGGAGGGGTAGGGACCGGGATGAAGGCAGAAAGGCACAAGGGACTGAAGTGATGGTGCACTGGTGAAATGGTGGTGGGAATTTCATGGGGACTGCAATTGATGTCAAATATATATAAATAAATTTAATAAAAAAATAAATAATCAGACACATAACCCAACATTCCCACTCTTGGGCAGATATCCACAGAATATAAAATTAGAAACAAAAAAATCCCCACATGTACTACAATATCCATAGCAGTATTATTTACAACAGCTATGGCATGAAAGTTTCCTTCCACAGACAAATGGCTCAGGAAGATGTGGTATATACATATGCCATAGAGTATTACAGTCATAAGAAAGGATGAAATGCAGCCATTTTCAACAAAATGGAGGGAATATGAGAGAATTATATACAGCAAAGTCAGTCAATGATAAAAACAAAAATTGGACATTCATGAAACAAACAATCTGACACTTAACAAAAAGTAGTGGACATCAATAAACATCCTGAGGGCTTTGAGGTTAAGAGGGAGAGTAGAGGGACAGGGACAAGCAGACACAATAGATAGGGGTGGGGAAAATAAGAGAGCTTGTCAGTGTAAAACTGTCAAAACTAACTGAAAGAAATATAATAAGGAATCATTTTCAAACAACTGCAAAATAAATAGATAAGACCTGAATTAACAGTCATAATCTTTGAAATGACTGACAATTAAATATGAGGCAAAAAATAAGACATGAGTACTTTATGACTCCAAATTAATAATACAAATTACCTCCTTTGAGTAGGATTGGGAGGAAGTTATCCTTTTACATTTCTTCACTGGAACTCTTTTTAGAAATAAAAGGTTTCTTTTGAAAAATTTTGGGAAAATCTGATTGTTAGTGCTGAATGACAACTTTTATTGCACACCCCTTGTGGGTTGTAAAAGCGACATTTCAGGGCTTCCCTGGTGGCAGAGCGGGTTGAGCGCAGCACTGTGAAGCTGCAGACTGCACAGTGGCATGAGTTCGATCCCCAGCCAGGGAGGGGACCCACATGGCACAGCAGACCTCTCCTGCCTCGCCCACTGCTCCCCTCAGCAGTATATGTCAGTCAATCTGTGCATTCTGCTCCCCACTCTGTCTCTGGTGAATCCTCTCACCTCCCATGACTCTGGCCTGTACCCCAGCTCTCATATGAATAAATAAATTTTAAAAATAAAAAAATTTTAAAAAGCGACATTTCAGTCACAATGAAATCTACAACAAACTTAAAAAGTTTAAAATTAACATTAAACCTTTTCAAGGGTCTCCCTGGTGGCGCAGTGGGTTAAGCAACGCACTATGAAGCAGACCTCAGTCACTGCAGCACGAGTTTGATCACTGCTGCCGGCCAGGGAGGGGACCCACATGGTACAGTAGACGTCTCCCGCTGTGCCACTGCTCCCCTCAGCAGTGTACTTCTGTTGACCTGCCTATTCTACTCCCCGCTCTGTCTGTAGTGAATCCTCTCACCCCCCACACCTCTGGCCTGTACCCCAGTGCTTGTATGCATAAATAAATCTTTAAAAAAAAAAACAAAACCTTTTCAAGCATTTTCTAACATTAGATTTATGTTGAATTTATAAATGCTAAAAATTATACCATGGTTTTTTAAAAGGCACAATAATGTAAACAATCTCACTGTAACTGTGCAGCTATATGTACAGTGATAAAGACTGGGGAAAAAAATTAAAGACTAGAAGTAGCTGAAAAGTAAAGTTACTAGTAAATGTTTTAAAAACAATAACAGCAACTAAACAATGAGTATTTATTTATTATGTAGGAGACACTGGAATAAGTAGATAGCTTGTTTAATTTGTATACCCAAATCATCATTGCCATTCTTATCATTAAGTATCTAATGGGGAACCTGATCACTAGTTATGCACCTAGTTTTGTCTCCAAAAATCTAAGCTCTCAATCACTACCAACTCCTGACTCCAAGGAATCATATAGCTATTAGGAACTTCACAAATACTTTTATTTTAATACTGTGTACTTGTCAATTGATATAAGTTCATAATCAACATGAGAATTAACATTCTGTTGTACCTGCTGTAGTAGACTTTCCAACTCCACCCTTTCCAGAAGCCACAACTATGACTTGTTTAACACCGTCTATCGGTTTCTGCTTTGGAAGTCCTCGGGACATGATTTGTGTTCTTCTTTGTTTTAGGATCTCACTTTCAGAATCAGTTAACTTAAAAAAAAAAAAAAATTAAACAAGTCATCTCCATCATCATGCTGTAAAAGTAAAAACAATTCGTTTGTGATAAGAGGATTTTCAAGTGTAGCTCTGTTCATTTCCACTAGTTAGGCCTATAGTGCTATTTATCTGTGGATATTAATATCTGTGTCTATAACTAAACATATCTTGTTTAAGTTCATCCACCAGGATATGCTGACGTTAAAAATAGAAAAGCTGCTTCCATAGGAAATTAAATCCTTTGTAGCCTATACTCTATTTAAACCACCATAAAGAAAGCAATGTGCAAGTCACACATGCATATATAACCATAAATTTCATGTTCTACCACTCCTCGGCCTGGTCCTATTGGGACCCGCCTAGAAGCAGCGGACATCCAGCCAAGGTGGAAACCAAGCGGGGTTGAGGAAGTCTTTGATAAGATGCACTGCCAGAGCCCCTGCGGACCCAATGCCCCAATACCTCCAACCCGCCCGCCTCCCTCTGTCCTGCAGCACCACGGACCTGGCGCCGACAAATCGACACTCGGCTTCCCCAAGGTGGGGCATAGGCCCAGTTACGACCCCGAAGAGACACCCCTCCAAAATGCAACATGCGGCACCAAGACCCCATGGCACAGAACGCAGCCGCGCGCTCAGCCCGGAAACAGTCGGCTGACGCGTCCTGATGACGTCATGTGGCAACGCTCGGCTTCCTCTCCCTAGCGACAAGATCGCGTTTCTTCAATTGGGGAAACCGGTCTTGGTCTCCTTTGCAGCCAAAAACAAGCATTTTACAGCATTTTACCACTTAGTGTTGATATTTACTGCTTCTGTTACTAACAATTCCCTGGACGGTGCTTTGCTAGACTCAAAAAAGTCTAGCTAAATCAAAAAATTAATCTAATGTAGCAAGTTCCACTCAAGAAGGAATTTAAATGAGACAAGACTTGAGAGAGGAGGTGGAATTTATCCTATTGAAAAGCAAGGTATGACCCTTAAAGCCAAAGCAGCCAACAGTGTAAAGGAGAGATAGCTGGAGAGCTGATACAGAAATCTGTACGCAGCAACAGGATTATTTATTATGTCAGGTCATTTGCCTTAAAATAGTCTTTGTATATCTTATTGTATTTTAATTTTTCATTTGTTTCTTCTCTACATGGTCTGTATGATCATTTCATTTATTTTGCTGTAAGATCATATTTAATCTATTCATCTTTGATATAGGCATAACACATCAGCCTCAAAGGTTTTTTTTTAAGAATTAAATGAGGTATCATCAAGAAAGTACATTCAATTTACTAAGCTTTGAAAAAAAAGCAGTTCCTTGTTTTTCCTCCCACTTCTCACCACTTCACTCGGGTTGTTTTTTTTTTTTTTATTGCAATAGATTTGATACTTTCATTGTTTTATATCAGTTTCTTATTTTGTGATATGTTTTCTCAACTAATTATATCAATTTTTAACTTTTTGTCTGCTCAATCTTTATAATTGTAAGTTACAACAATAGGAATAAGAGAAATAGCTGTCAGAATAATCCATTTGCCAAAGAAGAAATGATAAGTATCTTTCTCTCCAGTAGCTTTGTGGGTTCTTCCAGATTTCTACTGGAGTCATTCATTTAACAAATATTTTTCGAGCAAGTACTATACACCAAATACCAAAGGGTATTCACTTGAAGCAGATATAATCCCTCCACTTAGGATTTTATAGTCTGGTAAAAGAAGAAATTGACAGAAGAAATTGACAAACAATTATAATATAGTGTGATAACTACAGGAAATAAGTACTGTGTGATACAGAAGTAATAAAAAAAAAGGGCATCCAATTATAATCAGTCTTCTGGATAGAATAATATTTAAACTACATCCTGATTGTGAGTAATTATGGAAGTCAGCTGGGTAAAAGACTGTGGGGTTGGTGTGTTCAAGTAAGAAATGAATTGTTAAAAACTGAAAATAACTTGTATGGCTTGAGCATAGAGAGTGAGGTGCAGTACTAAAGAGATGAGATGCAGGTTGAAAGGTTGTCCTGAAAAGGCTTTCTGTATCATTTAAAGGAATTGGACTTTTTCCTGAGGGGACCAAAACAGGATTATTTAAACAGGAAAGTAACATGATCAGATTTGTGTTTTAGAAATATCACTATGAAAACCAAGTAAAAGTCAGATGGGAAGGGCAACATCAGAGGCAACTTGAATCTCAAATTTTCATTCTTTTTATCTATAAAAGAGATGATACATTTTTAAGGGTTGTTGTGATGGTGAATTTAAAATAATGCATGTAGGGCCTCCCCTAGACAATGTGGTATAAGGAAAAATACTCTGGATGGCTTATAAGAAAGCTTTTACTTTCTGATAGAGTGGTACATAGCTGGTGCTACTCCTTTCTCCATCTTGATCATGGATGTTACACCTGAAGGTGTGATAATCATCTTGTAAATATGACAAGCACAATGGTGAACACAGTAAATCTAACAGTTAAGGGTCATGAAGTTGAAGTAGGGCAGGAAGATACATTCTTGGTCATATAAAGTGGTATGTCGGTCCTGCATCCATCTCTGTACCTCTTGTGTGGAGGCAATTTCTTAATTTTTTGTTGATTAGGATTTCTACTATTTGAAGCTAAAGTAGTCTGAGCTTATTATAGCTCCTAAAAAGGAACTCCATACACTGTGACTAGCTCTTCACCCAAGATTAAGCCCTTTCCTCTGTTTATCCAAGATTCAGCCCTAATGAGGAAAGAAAACAACAGAGCAACCCCATTCCCAGACAGAATTCAATGCAGTGGCAAGACCACAGGATAAAAGCGATGGAGTGCTGTGTTTAAGTAGACATTCTGGGGCAGTATTACAGGGTTTACCCCCTGCAAGGAGTCACTGGAGTGGCTAAAAGAAAACTGAACCTGAAAAGAACCTAAGGTCAAGAATAAGGGAAGACTCAGCAATGATCTGCATGATTATTTATGTGGCTTCTCAACAGATGCTGGTAGGGACCTTGAGGATTCAATCCACCTCACCATTTGAATATCTGGATACTACGTAGGCACAACCCTGATAGAATGTATTTAACAAGATTAAGTTTCTGCCACCTGAAATTATTATAAATGAATACTGAGAAAAACCTAAAAGGATCCTTTGAGTGTCTCCTAACTATATACAAGGTATTCTCTTTTATTATTTTCTAGAAAGGAATTATTTGTACCTGCTAGATTATACATTCTCTTTAAAAAAAATCTCTCAATAGGTGACCAATGACTCACTGAAAAGTCAGGTTCCCATCCACAAAGCTGAAGAGTCTACCTCATTCCCTGTCCATGCCTCAAACTGTCTCAGTATTAGGTGAAACTATGTCTCATGCCTTTGCTGAACCCAATAAGGAAGAATAGGAGTTCAAAAACAGTTTTCTCTCTCTGTTGAATATACTAAATAAAACTCAGAAATTGGTGCCAGTTCCTTCAGTTTAAGGTTATTGTCCCTAACTGAACATCTTGTACGAAAGGTTCATGGAAATGAAAACTTCAGCCTAAGTGACAAACCCATTAACCAATCTTACTGTGCCCATGGCATGATTTGTTTCCAAACCTCTTTTACCCATATCTAATACAAATCTTCATATTAAAATACAGAGTAACTCTGCCTAGGTAAGTAACTTCCTGGTGAACAGGGGCTGTCTGTAGGAAACCTGATCTAGGACATTTGTGGATTTTCTGTAAAGACTTTGCTGACCTTTCAGTATCTTAGCTCACATAAACTAGTGCTCTGAAAGAAGTTCCCCACTCTTACAATCAAAGGTTACACCAAACAAATGTACATACTTAGAATGGTTAGACCTCTTAAAGTTTGTTTCCAAGTGACTAAAAATCCATCTCTAAAAATGGAGACAAGATGGGTTTCTAAATACCAATATCCAAAATTGGATAAATCAAAGGTGATGTGACATTTGAATTTCTGACTTACAAGATTGAACTGAATCCTTGGGCAAAGGTCAAAAAGCTCAAATTACAGCTGAATATAGTCTCTTATTGAATGCTTAAGGCTTCAAAGAAGATCCTATCCTGAAACAGAAACTGCATAGTCAGAATTTAGAAAAAGTATTTGTCATCCAAAGCAAATACTTGTGATACCCAGGGCTTTGGTATTCATATGCTTTTGCTTTTTGCTTTTTTGTTTCATCTTGTCCAAACTGTGCTTTTTCAGTCAAGTCCTCTTACCCTTCAGTTCTATTCTAGAGAATAGAAAATGTAAGTTTTGTAGATTTTACTGAAAATTTACTTCATTTTGTATTCAGAAAGAATTTTCATGTGCACTTTATAGAACATATCAAGGGCAATGACAAAGCATTAATAACCCTACCGAGACACCAAACCTTGACTTCAGCTAATATGAAGTTCTTCAAGGAAAAGGAGCTAGTGTAAATTTTTGTCTGCTTTACGTTACTACCATAATGTGAGGATGACCTCCATAATCATGTACATTACATATTAATCTTCTCTGGTACCAAACTTTATTGATTCATTTATTAACCTTTTATGTTTAGGATTTATTAACCGCACATATAGATATTGACATGTCATAAATATTGCAAGCACAAAATTTTTTCTGTTTATGTAAATAAAGAACACTTACCAAAGCACTACAGTCTCTATATTCTGACTAAAAGTAATAGTATCACAATGCGAACATGAGAATTTTTATATCAATTAGCTCTGGGGTAGTCTGACAACTTTAAAAGGATAGCTTTTATCTTTGTCTTTAGTCTTCCTTAAACTGCTTGATAATCTCAAATTCATACTAACCAAATTTACAGGCAGTAGTTGAATCTATTTTCCACGGCATCTTTTTCTGTAACTTAACAATAAAAATAGAGTTTTTATGACTCCCCATGATTCAGGCTATTGAACTCAGTCCTACTGCAGGCAATCCACTAGTCATAACTCAGTAATCCAAACACTGTTAAAGTGGTTATTATTAATTGCTCTACTTTAGGATTTTATTTTCTTCAATACAAATTAAAATTTTTTAATAGTAAATGTTCATTTGGGGCATAATTGTTCAAAGTAATTTAAAAGCTAGTGTTTTGACTTGGTCAAGAATATGAAAAGTTCTTTTAATCACCTAATGAACTTTTTTCAATTACTCAAAGTCAGTGACCTTATTACATGAATGTCACACTGGATCTCTTGAAATTTTCTAATTCTGTACAAGAATTACTGTTTTATTTAACCAAGCCAGTTTTTGTGGAGAAGATGCTGGCAATCTGCTGTTGAGAATGCCATTTTTATAGGTATCCATTAACAAAATGAACACAATTTGCTGAGTGGATCATTTGCTGATAAAATGTATACATATATTTATATACATATTCATATATACACAAGAGTCTCTTTAATACTTTTCTGAAGTGCAATTCTTAACCACTTTTGCAAGGACTGATATAAAGCTATCTCATTTCACTGCTAACAGCACTGAAAAAAGAGCAGAAGAGTAGAACAAGAAAATAACATACTGAGTAATTTGCACTTATTTGTAATGTTATATAGTTGACTGGTAATTATATTGAGCCATTCCCATGAATTCCTTCTGGATTATAGAGTTAACTGAGTATCAGTTCTTAGTGGACATCTATGACAATATCTCTCTCCTTTTACGTTATGTCATATGTCACCTTAATTGGTTCTTTTCCAAAAGACTCTAAATGGCCCCAAATGATCCTTGTCTCCTGGAATCCTTGCATAATTCCTCATTGCTGAGTGTAAGCAGGCCCTGTAACTTGCTTTTAATCAGTAGACTACAACAGAGGTAATAAGATATTAAGTCTGCAGTTAAATTACATAAGATTGTAACTAAACTTTCCACGAAACCTCCTGGCTATCTTTGATGAAGCAAATTACCCTGTTATGAACTGCCTAGGGAAAAGGCCCCATGGCAGAAAAGTAGCTGAAAGACAGTAAAGAACTGAAGCCCTGAGCCCAACAGCCTGCACAGAAGTGAATGGTGCCAATAACCACATGAGCCTGGAAGTGGACTTCTCCTGTTTTGAGTTTTCAAGTGTGACTCCAACCTTGGCTGACCTCTTGTTTGCAGCCTTGTGGGAAATCATGAAGCAATGGACTTATTTAAACTATACCCAGATTCCTGAATACAGAAACTGTGAGATAATAAATGTGTGTTGTTTTAAATCACCAGGTTTGTGGTAATTGGTTATGCAGCAATAGATAACTAATGCTCAGAACCCAGATTTTGGTTGTTTGTTATTAGTTTCTGGCAGACAGTTTTTCTTTTTACATTGAGACATAATCAACATAGTAGTAATTCTTTTTTGCCATATGAAAAAATAAGTGTATTTTGTTAAGAAATTAAATACTTTGTGTATTTCAGACCTTTGTTGGGAGTTATTAAATTTATTAATGAGTACTAACAATGAGTTAATTTTTTAAAAGTTAACTATCAAATCCATTAAAAATACGTAGTATTTGGGGCCTCCCTGGTGGCGCAGCGGGTTGAGCACCGCACTGTGAAGCGAGCGCCGCACTGTGAAGCGAGCGCCGCACTGTGAAGCATCTGCAGCACAGCAGCACAGTTTGACCCCGGGCCAGGGAGGGGACGCACATGGCACAGCAGACCTCTCCTGCTTCACCCTCTGCTCCCCTCAGCAGTGTATTTCAGTCAATCTGCCTGTTCTACTCCCCACTCTGTCTCTGGTGACTCCTCTCACCTCCCGTGACTCTGGCCTGTACTCCAGCTCTTGCATACATAAATAAATAAATCTTTAAAAAAATATATGTAGTATTTGATAGTAGGGATATAGTTGGAAAATAGAAGCAGTGAATCGAAGACTTCCTAAGCTTCACCAAGTTCTTTTTTTCTAAGTAACAATTGAATCCTCCTTAGTAACAGTATTTAGTTCTACTTAATAAAAGGTAGTATTATAGTTCTACCATTCTGCCCTTCTCTCAATAATCAAATAGTCTTCTCTTCAATTACGTAAGAAATTAGATTTGCAGCTCTGTCTGCATTAGTAGTTCATCATCATTCCTCAATAATGTAATTAATGTGGATACAAGCATGAAGAAAGCAATTTTTTGTACTCAAGGATTAAATGCAAAGTAATACAAGCAAGAATTTTCCAATGTAACTAGAAATAAAAGATAACTGCATAGTTGTAAATCAGCCCAGTTGATGAAAACTGATTCAGGACATATGAAGCATTCAATTAATCATCCTGAAAATATATAGTTATCTCTACCCCAAGAAAAATATAATAATGCCTATTACATTCCTAGGAAAAAATCCAAGTCAATACTGCAGAGAATTCTGCAAAATTTATCTCAGAAAGTATATTACAATATTCATGGAACCATAGCCTGTACTTATTTATATTTTCTATTATAATACTATATTATATAGTACTTATTAATGATCTGTAATTATTACTTACTGAATCTTATATTTGGAGTTTTTTAAAGCATTTTCACAATATCTTGTTCAGGTTTCAAAGCTACCATGAAGTTCTCAGGGAAATTATTTTCCCATTTCTAAATAAGAAAATGAAGAATCAGATATGTTAGTTTTAGGGCAAATTGTTGAAAGCAAAGTGGAACTATACGTCTTTCATTATCTATAGAGGGACATTTTTAAAAAACATTATTCCATTTAGGCCAGCTACCATAGGATAATCACCTGGTAAAATAACAATGGGAAGAAATCTAGATTCCTATTCTACTATTTAATTCAGTAGGCATTTCTACCTCTAGGCTTCTCATATAAGTTTAAGCTTCATTAACTTTTGTTAAAAGTAATTTATTTCAGAGGCCCACAAACACATGCAATGATTCCCTTCTCTTGAACTTCATTGAAATCACATTTTTCCTTAGAAGATATTCCATTTTCATTGTTTATATCCCAATTATAATAGTTTATAATCTCTTTACCCTTCATAATTCTATAACTCCTTGAAATTCTGTCTCAGACCCTTCTTCCTTAAAACCTTCCCTGTCAATTTCTTCAGTATTAATCTTTATCTTATTTAACAATTGTTAACATTTTAACAGAATATGAATCTAAGGTACAATTTGATTGTTTTCATATTATACACTTAAGTTAGCAAAATTAGCTTATATTGGGTGTCTCTTGTGCAACTAAATCCTATGCCTCTTTACTTGGCTGCCCCTGATTTGTATCCTTTATAATAAAATTATAATCTTAAATATAGTTCTTTCCTAAATTATGTGAGATGTCCTTTTAAATCATCAAACTTGAGGAGCTTATGGGAATCCCCAAATTTATTGTCAGGAAACTTAGAATTTGTATAGAACTAACTGTCCCTGAATAATGATGTTTAAAAATCCATTGGGCCCAGTTTAATTCCTTTCCTTCCAATTGAAAAATAAAAGACCAGGGCCTCCCTGGTGGCACAAGTTTTTAACTCGCAGCACTATGAAGTTATCAGTAGCCACAGCATAGGTTAGATACCTAGCCAGAAAGCTAACCCACATGGCACAACAGAGCTCTCCTGTCTCGCCTGCTGCTCAACTCAGAGTATATTTCAGTATATCTGTCTGTTCTGTTCCCCACTCTGTCTCTAGTGAATCCTCTCAATCCCCACACCTCTGGCCTAGACCCCAGTACTTGTATGTATAAATAAATATTTTTTTTAAAAAAAGACTATCCTAGAAAGAAAATATACTAAGAGAACACTATGATATTTGTAATGTTATGTTATTATGAAGAAAAAAATTTGATTTAACCAAAAATTTTAATATAATTAAATTAAAAGAATGGCAGGATATTATGCCAGTCAGATCCCAAGAGGAAGCATATGGGATGTTCAGATTAGGATAAACCAGAAGGGTTTCTTTACAAAGGGTTATTTACAGAGATGTGTACTCCATCTAAGGGAATCACAGGTCCAAAGAAAGAAGGAAAGAAGCAGCTACAAAACCCCCCCCAAAAAAAGTGTTGTGAGGAAGAGGCTACTTTGAAAGGAATAAATGACCTTTGTTTAAGGGGCTGCAAGGGAGTCAGGGTATGAAAACCTCTAATTTTCCTTATTTCCTTCTCTTATACTTCCTACCTGCTCCCCACTGACCAGATCCAATAAAAACCAGAGTATAGAGCCTCCCTGGCAGTCCAAGGGGTTAAGTCTCAGCACTATCAAGCTATCACCAGTCACTGCTGGCCAGGGATGAGTTGATTCCTGGTCAGGGAGCTAATATGCCACAGCAGACCTGTCCTGTCTCTCCTGCTGCTCCCCTCAGCAGTATATTTAAGTAGATCTTCCGTTCTGCTCCCCACTCTGTCTCTGGTGAATCCTCTCTCTCACACACACACACCACCGCACACCTCTGGCCTACAGCCCAGTTCTTGTATGCATAAATAAAGTCTTTAAAAAACAAAACAGAGTATAGGCCCCATAAATATGGCCCATAGAGGTGAGACTCCTAAAACAGAGCTGTGGATGTGGAGCTGAAGGGGTAAATGGGAGATGTCTCACACAAAGGTGAAGTATGATGGTGTAAAACAGCTAAATTGTCATCTACCACTGTAAGTCAAATTTTAAGACTAAGCAAAGAATCTGTGTTCTTCCTGGATATTATTAGCTCTACATAAGCAACATCTGGTAATGAACATTCCTAAATAAGGTAAATACTTGAGAAAGTACAAATAGGAAAGTTCACGGAATATTCAAAGAACAAGTAACTTAGTCTGTACTATAGGAATCTTTAAAGAAAAGTGGGAGATAAAACTTAAGTGACAGATTGAGGTTATATTGTGGTTGCTCCAAATGTCAGCTGAGGATTCTGTATTTAAACACTGTTGAGTCTCAACGAAAGGAGTGACATAATGAGAACTGAGCTCCAAGTAAAATTGATCTGGCAGTGGTATGTAGGAGTAATTAAAATAAGAAAATCCTAGAGAACATGAGACTTCATAAATTCTATTCATAGTCCCAGCTAAAGTTTCAAGTGTCAAATTTATAATGGTGGCAATTGAGAACACAAAGGCTGACTTTAACCTAAAAGATATCTTGAAACAACACTGAAAGGACTTGTTTACTAAATTAGTATTGGAGGGGAATAAGGAAGAGTCAAAAATGACTACAAGGATTTGAGTCTGTATATGCTGAGTAATTATATTGCTCTCAATACTGGTAAAGGCATTAATCCAGGAGAGGAGCAAATTTTGGGTTAAGATTCATTGAACAAATATGCACTGGATATTCACCACAGAGAAGGTACTTCTGTCTGCAATGGTGATACAGCAGTGAACAAAACACACAAAAACTCCTGCCTTCATGGAGCTAATATTCTAGTGGATGAAGAGGAGTTCCTAACAGAGTTTACAGATTCATGAGCAGGAAATATAAAAAAAGAATTCAACCTTTGTCAAAGTTAATTGCAGGGATTCACCCCCATAGCCCTGATAATGCCAATCTCATCTTGAAGACAATAAAGTTTCCTAAGATTTTGTAAGGCAACTTTGTCTCTCTTGCTATCCCAAGAGGTACTGGTACTGAGAGGTAATGGCTATTCCTTTCATGGTAACTGCAACTGATAACATGTAGTTCTATAAACAGAGAGAAATCAGGTGAAATCATGACATGTACGGACAAGAGTCAACAACAGAACTATGAATTGCTCCTACGGTACAAACAAGAAGAAATGGAGTCAACAAAACAAGAATAGCTGAATGAAATGTAAGACAGTTTGATACTTTGTCACAGTGCAAAGAAAAATGAAGAAAAGGATCACCAGTAGACACTGGTCGGTCACTGCATTTAGAGACAAAGAAGTCATTGATCATCTCTAGGAAAGTAATTACAATGAGGTGGTGGGGGTTCAAGCTAGAGGACAAGATAATAAATGAGTGAGTATGTGTGGCAGATAAGTAGTAAGAGTAAGTATCTCCTAGAAGGATAAGAAAGTACCATATCTGTTTCTCCTCAAATATACTTAATTAAGGACAGGAAAAGACCATTCATACAGGGAGGCGAAATCTTACATATTATAGGATCTCCAAGTCTCCCAGTTTGTTCAGAATATTCTTGTGTTTACTACCGAAAGTGCCATATATGAGAAGGCCCTTAGTCTTAGGTAAACTGGTACTGCTGGCACCTGGCATTCATATGACATTTTATTTTGGTAACATTTTAAATATCTGATTGTCTTTAACAATTTTATTGGGTTATAATTTACATACCATAAAATTCACCACTTCTGGTGACCATTTAAAGCAAGTCTCAACAAAGGCTGCATATTAAAATCACTGGAGAGCTTTATAAAAATACCAGTGACAAGCCTCCACTCTCAGAAGGGATCTAGATTTTACTGTAGTTTTCTAGCTGATTCTAATGTGCTTCCAAGATTTAAAGTAAAGAGCCTACAATATACAATAGCGATATTTTTCTAAGTTTTCAAGAACTGAAGTTCAAATGAATATAATAGTGCAGACTTTTAAAAAATGAGTATATTTAAAAGAGTAAATAAGTTATTTTAAGTATTTTTCTGTTATGAATTCTGGGGCCAAATTCAACAAATTAATTTTTTTCTTTAATTAAAATGCAGTGTAGCCATTATCTTGTTGAAAAAATCATAATCTATGTCCACATTTTGCACGAAATCCTGTTTCTGGTTATACAACAGTCCTACAAAATAAGAAAGTATAATTTTTAATTTTATGCAAATGAATAAATATTTCCTTTGAATGTGTAAAAAAGATTTTTAAAGATTCAAATCTTCTAGCTTTCTAACAGCTGTTACACACTAAAATGTCATTGATTTCTGTGTAAAATGAGATTTTTTTTCTATAAATGTATTATTATCTGACTCCAAATCAATTAAAGATGCCCTGTTATATACACAGGAGGCTTCATAACAAATCAATATTAATTCTAAGAGATGTTTTAGCATTTAAAAATTTTATTCACTAAGACATAAGATTGATTCATATTGGCATCCAAAAGTAGTACATTACTGGAAATTATTATATTGCCCATTATTCATTATAAGTGTAAGAATCCACATAAAAAATGCTTTATGACTTAAAATAATATAATGAGTCGCAGTTCACAATTTCAGTGAGCAAGATCTATATCTTCATTTATTTCCCAACAACTCAATTCAGTTTCTGTTTTGAATTCCACTTTTAGGAGCATTGCACATTCAGGCTCTGTTCTTGGATGCCTTCAACAGTCATGAGTTTTACATTCTCCATAAGGCTTTGTCCAAAGGCAGAGATTAAGACCTTTGGACAAGAGGCAAGACTCACCAGTATCTTTTTTCCACTGCTTCCTTGCTGTCTCTCTTTTTCAACAGTAACACTGATGAGGACATAGGTGAAAAACCCACAACTAATATCATACTTAATAATGAAAGATAGGTGCTTTTTCCCTAAGATCAAGAGCAAGATAAAAATGTCTTTTCTCACCATCTCCAATCAACTCTATCTTGGAGGTTTCAGCAAGGGCAGATAGCCAAGAAAATGAATTAAAAATCATCCAGATTAGAAAAGAAAAAGTAAAACTATCTCTATTTGCAGGTGATATATCTCATATATAGAAACTAATATATAGAAACTAATGATTCTCTCCAAAATTATTTTTTAAAGACATATTTATTTATGCATACAAGAACTGGGGTGTAGGCCAGAGTTGTGCGTGTGTGAAGAGTCACCAGAGACAGAGCCAGGAGCAGAACAGGCAGATGGACTGAAATACACTGCTGAGGGGAGCAGGGGCCGAGACAGGAAAGGTCTGTTGTGTAACATGTGGGTCACCTTTCTAGAGAGGCATCGAACTCATGCTTCAGTGGTTGCAGATAGCTTCATAGTGCTGTGCCTTAACCCCTTGCACCACCAGGGAGGTCCCCCTCACCAAAATTATAACAACTAACAAAACATTTCACAAGATTGCATGATACAAATAACAATTTTACTTCTCCATAGTAGAAGTACATAAACCTGAATGAATTATATACATCAGAATTAAGCAAACAATTCCATTTTCAATTAACATCAAAAAGAGTAATTTAGGGGCCTCCCTGGTGGCGCAGTGGTTAAGCAACACACTATGAAGCAAACCGCAGCCACTGCAGCATGAGTTCGATCCCTGCTGCCGGCCAGAGAGGGGACCCACATGGCGCAGCAGACCTC
>JAGFMF010012000.1:2330126-2346842 GCA_019455555.1 Galemys pyrenaicus
CTCCCTGCTCTCTGTGGTGAATCCTCTCACCCCCCCACACCTCTGGCCTGTACCCCAGTGCTTGTATGCATAAATAAATAAATCTTTAAAAAAAAAAGAGTAATTTAGCAATACATGTAATTAAGGAAGGATAAGACATATGCTCTCAAAACTCTAAAACATTGCTGAAAGAAATTAAATATCTAGGGGCCTCCCTAGTGGCGCAAGGGGTTACGCACTGCACTGTGGGGCATCCACAGCCACTGCAGCGCAAATTCAATGCCTGGCCAGGGAGCTGATCCACATGGCATATGGTGCATCAGACCTCTCCTGTCTCACCTGCTGCTCCTCTCAGCAGTGTGTTTCAGTCAGTCTGCCTGTTCTGTTCCCCACTGTGTCTCTGGTGACTCCTCTCACACCCCACACCTCTGGCCTGTATCCCAGTTCTTGTATGCACAAATAAATCATTTTTTTAAAAAAAGAAATTAAATATCTAAATAAATTGAAGGCATTCCTTGCTCATATATCAGAAGACTTATTGTTAAAATGGCAATACCTCTCAAATTGATCTATAGATTCAACTCAACTCCTGACTAAACCCTAGCTGCTTCATTGTAGAACTTGACAAACTGATTCCAAAGTTCATATAGAAATAACCAAAACAATCTTGAAAATATAATAACAAAGCTGGAGAACTCATACTTCTCAATTTTAATTCTACTACACAGCTATATTAATCAAGACAGTGTGGTACTAGTATGAGGATACAAATGTAGATCATTTCTCTGAACTCCAAAATAAACCTTCACATTTATGGTCAGTTGATTTCAACAAGGTTCCAAGACAATTGTTGGGGCACTTCAAGAGTATACCAAGTGTAATCTGAAATATACCCCCATCCTTACCATCCCCTCCTCCCAGCTCCCATACACAAGGAGGACTGGGAGAGACTGGAGAAAAAGGCAGAAACTCCATATTGGTAGTTAGCTATTTTAATGATCAAGGCCACTTACTTGCAAAGGTTGTCTTGAGAGACCCCCAAATCTGAAAATTTTATACAGTTTTCACTCACATATGCAGTCCAGGTAGTATCAGCAACACACTATTCATAACAGCATGTTTCTCAAGAATGTATCTTTGGAGCAGTTCCTGGGAATGCACATCCCTACTTGGGACAAGGTTACAATGCTCATTTCAAAAAAGAGAGAAGGTAAGAGGCCCTTGGTCCAGCTGTCAGGTCAACAGGTGGTCACATTCTCTTGATTGCCTTCCTAAACAACAATTCAGTGAGAGAGAGAAAAGTCTTTCCAACAAATGGTAGTGGACATGATAACCCCATGCAAAAAGAATAAAGTTGGAACTTTATACCACACCACAAATAAAATTAATTTAAAATGGGTCAAAGGTGGACTCTAATTCAATCTGACTAGTTTCCTCTTAAGAGAGGAAATATGGACACACAAAGAGACACTAGCGATATGCACACACAGAAGAAAGACCATGTAATGACACAGAGAAAAGGTGGCCATCTGCAAGGCAAGGAGAGGCTTCCGAAGAAAATAAACCTACCAACACCTTCATCCTAGAATCTGGTTTACAGAACTGTAATTTTTTAATAAAATATTTAAGTCATATAGTCTGTGTATTTTGTTGTAAATGCTCTAGCAAACTATGCCCCCAACTTACGAGATTATCCAAACAAGAACCCAAGTCATCCTCAACTTTGTATCCCTCACAGTTATTTGAACCTTAGAAGCACTTTTTTAATGTTTACCTTATTATTACTGTTCCAACATTAGCTTCAAATATCTTCTTCCAGATGTAGATGAAGACTTGCAAGACCAAAAAAAAGGACAGCATATTTAATTCAAGAAATTAATGTAATATCTGCTATGTGCTAGGTTTTTGATATACAAATAATAATAAAACTGTCTCTACCCTCCAAAAAATCTATTTCTAGTAACTAAGAAGGCATGGAAACCAATAATTGCAATACTGATGGATTCATTCCAGTGACGGGATTGAGAAGTAGAAAAATCCACCTAAGCACATATTTGAAGGCTACTTTACTCATAGAACTGTCTTCACTTATTTATTTCACAAGAGGGCATGTATCTTAATGCCTATAAATGTAAGTCTGGGTTTATCAGCCTGTTTTGCTGAAGATCTTGCAATTCAGGTTGACTTGGTCCCACTAAAAGCAATCCCTCTTGAACTATCTGATAATAACTGGGTCATATTTCATGAGGCTAAGAACAATTCTCTCTGACCACCACAACTAGGAGTCACCTAGTGTCTCTAAATCCACCATTATAACATAGAGGCAAACTCAATTTAAAAAATACTGCCTTGCTGGTTCCTCAATCTACTAAGAATGGAACTTCCATATGATCCAGCAATCCCACTCCTAGGACTATACCCAAAAGACACAAAAACACTGATTCAAAAGAATACCTGCACCCCTATGTTTATAGCAGCACTACTTACAATAGGTAAGACCTGGAAACAACCTAAATGCCCCAAAAACAGATGAGTGGATCGGGAAGCTGTGGTACATATACACAATGGAATACTATTCAGCAATCAAAAATGAAAACTAGACTCATTCATAGGAACATGGATGGAACTGGAAGGGATTATGCTCAGTGAAGTAAGTCAGAAGACAAAAGAAAAATACCAGATGGTTCCTCCCCTAGGAGGACTATAAGAGAACCAAATAAGGATCAAGGAAAGGAATAAGAACAATAATAATAATAATAACAACAAGAAAGAAACAAAAACCAAAATGAAAGAAAGGACAAACTGGGGACACCTGGTGGGGAGGGAAGAGGGAGTGGGTGGAGGGCAGACGGGAGCACGGGGGACTGAGGTGATGGTGCACTGGTGATATGGTGATGGGGAATACATGGGGATACAGTTGATGTCAAATATATGTAAATTTTTAAAAATTTATATTAAGAAAAGTTAAAAATAAAATAAATGTGTAGCTATGTGTAAAAAAAGAAAATACTGCCTTGCTCTTCAAGATTTTGTTAGTTCAACTAAAGAAAATAAATGCCAAATATATGGATGCTCTTTCTGTGTTTCCGCAGGTGTGTGTTGAAGTGATCTGGTAAAGGAATGGATAGGCCAGAGTAGCTCTTGTCTCAGTAGAGAAACGTCATTGAAGACTCAACTTTGCTACTACCTAAACAGACATTTTAGTAACTTATGAAATGAGAAGATTAAATGTGCATCTCAAAAGTCTAAACTTTATGATTCTGTAATCAGTAGCCTGACTTTTTAAAATATGAATAAGGGCCTCCCTGGTGGCCCAGTGAGTTAAGCAACGCACTATGAAGCAAACCACAGCCACTGCAGCACGAGTTCAATCCCTGCTACCGGCCAGGGAGGGGACCCACATGGCACAGCAGACCTCTCCTGCTGTGCCCGCTGCTCCCCTCAGCAGTGTGTTTCGATCAGTCTGCCTGTTCTGCTCCCCACTCTGTCTCTGGTGGATTCATTCACCGCCCCCGCCCCACACCTCTGGCCTGTACCCCAGTTCCTGGATGCATAAATAAATACAATCTTTTTAAAAAAATAAAATAAAATATGAATAAGCCTGAAGAAAATTTTAATATGCTTCTAGTTTGTTCATGTACACTTATAATTTATTCATTTAGGATTATGTTATATAACAGTAGTAATTACACATGATCCTAATAACTAATTCATTCTTGAAATTCATTTTATGTTTATTACTCTTTGAATATTTTGATGTTTCATTTTAAAGTTCCTCAGGGTGTAGTTTAACATACTACATTAGTCTCAATATCTAAATAAGTAATTGAGAAAAAATGTATTTTTATTAATTTCAAGAATGATGCTCCTAAGTAAAAATACTGGATTTTAAGCTCCTTGGGGGAAAAAAGATTGTTAGTCTCTAACATAAAATAACTCATTTTGAAAACTAACAATTGACATCTTTTAAGTCATTAAATGGTTGCTTTCTTTAATGAGAATTGCTATTGTGTTCATTTTGTTTATAATAAAAGATTAGCTGAACTTCTTAATGCCAAATGAGCTTCTCCTAATGATTTTGAATCTCACTAATACTCACTCATGCCCTGACTGGAAATCTCAGAGATAATTAAGATATAATTCAGATAAACTCTATTGGTTTTAAAATGAAACTCAAGGTACAAGGATTACAGTTACGGAACTCCTATATGAAACCTGATATTAATGTTCCCTTACTCCTTCCCTCCTCTTACCCTTATTTTCTTCTCTCTAGCTCTTTTTTTTCTTCTTCCTTTCACAGATCCTTACTAAATAAATATTAAACTTACATAATCATCACCTATGTGGTTCTATCTCAGAATGGCATCATCAAAAGAACACAATCCATGATCAAAGAGTTCAAAAAGAAAGCAAATAATTTAGTCATGTTTGTCAAATACTAAAAACAGAGCACCCAATTCATACCAACACTTTTTACATCCGTTTATATTCTCTGGAATCCACTATCCTCACACATCCCTGTAGTCCCTTGATTCTTTCTTGTATATGCCCCCAGAAAATGTTTTACCCAAGCTTATCCTTTTGTTTTTCTTTCACATCATTTTTAGTCCCAATTCTTATAATAATTCGAAAGAACCTGAACAGAAGAAAGACTGGTAGTTCATATATTGGCAAATTTTATTCAATTAGTCCTTCCTTAGTGCTCTATAGGGTATATGAAGAAGTACAGGCTCTACCTTTAAAAATGTATTAATTGAATGAGGAAGATACAGCATTTGTTTGGCATTTATAAGTCAAGCTTTAAGTCAAATACCATGAATAACAACGATCAATAAACAAGAGTCACTGCCCTAGAGAAGTTGACAGCTCAATGTGGAGGTGGTCACATGAACATATAACTATAATGCAATGTCATGTGTGCTAAAATAAATTACACAGAAAGTGCTATAGAAGCTTGACAGAGCTTCTTTAAAAATAACTCACTGTCCAGTACTCTTAGTTAATGGTATCAGTTTTTATCTTGTTACAGGAGCTCCAATCTTGAACAGAAAACAATTCAACATTGTTTTGTCACTCTTACTGCTTCTCTGTGTAACTACTCCCCAGAGTTGTGCAGCTTTATTTCTATTTCTAGTAATATATACCTGATATGTTGTAGGCTGGCTTGGGAATGGTGAGATAGAGGGGTAAAAAAAAACCTTGTCTCCCAGAGGAATGAAAATTTAAAACTGTCAAAAACAAGATACAGATGTTAGAACTACATGGATTTACCCTTATGAATTATGAAACATCTGCTCTTTTTATTATTGTGTTCCACAGCAGTATATAATAATGACAAAATCTTTTAAAGATTTTTTTTTAAAAAGCCCACTATTTTATACAAGTAATCTGTCTTCTCAAACATTTTTACTCAGATTCCTCCAATGTTTCATCATGTTTCCTACGCAGTCTCTGCTCAGTTTCTCACAATTCTAATCCACATAATCAACTTTGTGAGTAAACTTCTAAATACTATTGCATCTGGTTATGCCCTTTAAAAAACTGTAGTAACCGCCCCCCCAGTGTTTTTAAGATAAAGGTCAAACTCTTTAAACTTCACCTAAAGGAAACATTCAGGAAAATTTGATCCAAAATGATCACTTTAACATTATTTTTACCCATACTCAATCATAGGTTCCAGTCAACTCAGAAAAATATGTACTGATTTATCACTCTAGCAACCGTGTTTCTGAGAACCACTCCTCCTGTCTTCCAACAACATAGATATGGTTACATTGTCATTACAAGGTAATTCTGATTGTTATTAATGATTGAGCTAAGGGTAATACCCAACCCAGGCTGGTCAAATTATTCCCTTCCCTAAGGAATTTAGAATAGAATCTGGATAGCACAGGGTCTATCTGGATATCATTTTCTGCTGTGTAAGCCAGAAGAGTTGATTTGCAGTAAAAAATTAGGCGAATATGTAGAGAAAAACAAAGGGAAGAAATAAGACTTGGTGCATTCTGTTCATCTAACCTATCTGAATCCTATCCTTGAGACCTAAAAGTCACTGTTGCTTTCATAATAATAAATGATCCTCTGCTTTGGTTATCTTAAAGGAATTCTGTCCTTTGTAGGCCAAAAGAATTGAAATTAATCGAATCATAGTTGCCTTTTAAAGAGTTCATTCTGTTGTCTGTGAAAAGATGGGCTAATAAGAGAGATCTTGGGAAAGTCTTTTATTTTTTAGATTTACTTTTATTTATGCATTAAGGACTGTGGATAAGATTCACCAGAGATAGAGTAGGGAACAGAACAGGCAGATTGACTTACATACACTGCTGAGGGGAGCAGGGGGTGGGACAGGAGAGGTCTGCTGTGCCATGTGGGTCACCTCCCTGGCCAGGGATCATGCTACAGTGACTGGCAATAGCTTGACAGTGCTGATTTTAACCCCCGTGCCACCAGAGAAGCCCGAAAAAGTCTGAATTCTAATAAAAGATCATTCTGTTTTTGTGTTTTTCGGTTACTTTGTTTTGTTTTGTTGTGTTTTTCTTTATTTATATACAGTTGACATTAATTGTGGTCCCCATGGATTTCCCACCACCATTTCACCCATACACTATCTCATTCTCTTTTTGATGAGTAACAAACAAGTAAAATCTAAACCCAAACACAGTAAATTAGCTTTTAATTTATAAATATGTATAAATCTAAAAGTGCTCAGTAAGCATCAATGCACAATACTTAAACACAAATGTGAAAGCTGACTATAAAGCCTAGCTCTTAATATAAATGCAAACTAATCAAAGGCAAGAATATAGACCTTGAAACAGCTCCATCTGTTGAACAGCAACATCTATCTCAGATATAACCATAAAAACTTGAGGGAATTAATATCTTTCTAATTCTCTATACAAAAGATTCTTCTTTTTTTTTTTTTCTGAAGTAGCATTGGCTTCCAACACTACGTAAGTTTCAAGAACACAGTTTCATACCTCAATAAATGTATATATCATATCACACTCACCACTATAGGTCGAGTTACCATTCAGCACTATCCAATAGGTCACTGTCAGCCTTTCCTGTCACCACCTTTTTCTTCCCCTCTGATTACTACCTTTTTGTTGTCAAAGTCTAAGGGTTTGCTTTTGTTTTGTTTGTTCATTTACTTTGTTTCTTTATATTCGACACATGAATGAAATTATCTGGTAGTTTTCTTCCTCATTCTGACTAATTTCATTTAGCATAATTATCTCGTTTTATCCTATTGTTGAAAATGGAAAATTTCAGTTTTTTATAGCTAAGTACTATTTTATTATGTCCAGTTATCTGTCAATAATAAGTCCTATAACTCAACAGCAATAACAAAACAATTAAGTCAGAAATGGGCAGAAAATCTGAAAAGACACTTCTCCAAAGAAAATATAAAGATGACAGTAAAGCTCATGAAAAAATGTCCACACCACTTATTTTTAGAGAAATGCAAATCAAATTCACAATGAGATACCATCTTACACCTGTGAGAACCGCCTATATGAAAAAGACAAGAAACAACAAGTGTTGGCAAGGGTGTGGAGAAAAAGGAACCCTCATGCACTATTGAAATGTAAAGTTATTTCCAAAGCAGTCACCATGGAAAACAGTAAGGAGATTCCCTAAAAAATTCAAAATGGACCCACATGTGATCCAACAATTCCATTTCTAGAAGACTGTGAAGACAGTAATCTGAAATGAAATATGCACCCCTCCGTTTATTTTGCACTAGTCATAGTAACCATTACAAGGAAACAGAAAGATTATTCTTAACTATCCCATATATAATATCTCTTAGTATATTACCTATATATGTATATATCTAATATGTTAATTAGATGTAATATAATACTAATATATGGACAGAGACAGAAACTGAGATACAAAGAAAGCAAGTTTGGCAAATATATATAAATTACTTTAAAACTTCATTAATTCCACCACCAAGGGGACAGTGCTTGTCAAATATTGACAGTGATAAATAAGTTGAGTTTTATCATAAGTGATTATTTTGTATTTTTTTAATTCTCTAAAATGAATATGCATTATATATAAATGGGTAAAACCAATGCATTTAATTTTTTAAGTTTTTTTAAAAGATTTATTTATTTATGCGTACAAGAACTGGGGTATAGAACAGAGGTGTGGGGGTGAGAGGATCCACCAGAGAAAGAGTGGGGAACAGAACAGGCAGATTGACTGAAATACATTGCTGAGGGGAGCAGTGAGTGAGGTCAGCCTTGCCATGTGGATCACCTCCCCAGCCAGGGGCAGGGATTGAACTCAAGCTGCAGTGGCTGTGGTTTGCTTCATAGAGCTTTGCTTAATCCATTGCGCCACCAGGGAGGCCCAGCAATACACTTTAAATTGAAATAAACAATCTGTGAAAATCACTCTGTTATTTACTAAAGAATGCAACAATTTTGAATGGATAATCAACACTCTTCCCACTCTCCAGCAGTTTGTAATTCATAAAATAAATAAACTATGTCACTATGTTTTTATGTCTCAATCTCCTCCGCCTTTTTCTTTTTTCTTTTCCCAATCTTCCCTCTTCTGAAGGGCAGTTAAATTCACTTTGGTGGGATTAAGTGGGCAAAGCTATGCACAGTGATGACTTACTTTCATGCCTCATGTAATACTCTGGAGCTGCATTTAAATAAAGCCTGGAAGTGAAGAATTAGAGAATCTGCAGTCACTGCCTCTGTTCTCCAAAATCTTAAGATCCCATATGAACCATAACAATATATGAAATGATTGCCATAAACACCAACTGAATGAAACTTTAGTAAATTAAAAAGGTAATAAAATATTTATAGTATACCAGAAGATGCTCTAGGTTGCTTTCCAAAAAAAAAATGCTTTACTTTTACTTCTTAATCTAAAGTTTAAATCTTGAATATGGTTTTAAGTCTTATTTTGAATAATCCAGGGTTTTGGGTAACAACTCCTACTGACAATATGCCAGTGTAATAGCTAAGGAACCATTTCGTGAAGTAATATTTTAAAATCAGTTCAGTTAACTTCCAGAAGGGGAATTTTCTATATATTTTTTAACTCTCCATACTAAATACATTAAATGACTCAAGTGCACCTATTGATTAAATTTATGTCTCAGGCCACTGTCAATGTTATCACTATATTTGGGGACTTCAGAATACATAAACATCATAAAGACTATAGATATGTATATTTTTATCCTTTGAGGTTGGCATTTAGATACAGATTATTAGATCACGGGCTCAAAATGAGCATCATGTTAAAAATAAAGAGAAATTTCAACTCTGACTTGTGACATGTAAACTTATTCTGGTTGTCAATGAATAATCAATGTCATAAAAGGGGAAATTTTTAAAGGAAATGAAATTGATAGACAAAATTTCCAACTTAATGAAAGGTAAATAAGAATAGCAATAAAGAATATTTTATTAGTATAAGATAACTATTAGTATAAGATAACAGGTTGCTTCAGCTTTTCCATCTAATTATGATATCAATACCTAACTTTTTCTTTGAGAAATTCCCCCTTCCCTATTTTTTGCAATCTTGGTGGTGTTGACAATCACAGTCATCCTATCTAGAAGTTCAATCCAACAATCTTCATAGACCAGAAGATGATCATATGGACATAATAGGTTGCATTCCTACAGAAGTCCTTTATTAATGAAGATCAAAATGAATATTGAGTAGGCAAATGCAGAATTTTATTTCAGTGGCTTATAAGTTGGTATAATATTTGTGGAAAGCAATTTAGACTAACCATAAAAATATTTATACTTAATGATCAAATAATATTTCTTCTGGGAACTTATTATAAAGTAATCCAATTATGCTTCAGGCAGATGCTTCACAGTGTGACACTCAACCTGCTGCACCACCAGGGAGGCCTGATAGTATTTTTCTTATACTGAAACTTTTCCTACTTTTCAAGTATACAGAAGTTAGTCCTTTCATTAGTCATCCCTGTTAGATAATATTTGTTTCACTTACTTTTTGGGCAAAGGCACAAATTAAGACTATAATTTAGTTTGTCAGTCATTGAACTTGTTTCTTGAGCTTCAGAGAAGACACAAGTTACATTAGTACTACTCTCCAACAACCAGTAGTATGTAGTATTTTTTCAGCGTCTTCCTTGATCTGTATTTCACTATGATGGTACATTTTGCTACTGGAATTTAAACAATATTTCAGATTTGTCAAAATATTCAAAGCTTTTCTTGTTTCTCCCTCTAGTGGTGAGTTACATTCATTGAAATGGAAAACCAGGCAACGGTAATTTAAACGAAAGTGGAAGTTGGGGGTGTACTTTCAATTTTGGTGTATATAAATACAAAACATATTCACATTTATATCTCATATGAGAAAAGGTTTATTTGAGATACAGTTTCTTTAACTGTCACACATGCTCTATATTACCTGAACAATAGAGACTTCTATTTTATACTAATAATTTTTTAGACATTCCGTATAATGAATTTCATATTCAGGAAAATGTGATTTCATACAAATAACATGATATATTGAGCATAAGTACATCACTGGAAATTTTTAAATTTTTTTAAAAGATTTATTTATTCATGCATAAGAGCTGGAGTGTAGACCAGAGGTGTGGGGTGGGAGGGGTGAAAGGATTCACCAGAGTGGGGAGCAGAAGAGGTGGATCTTCTGAAATACACTGCTGAGCCGAGCAGTGGGGAGACAGGAGAGGCTATGTGAGTTACCCTCCTGGCAGCAGATGGAACTCATGCTGTAGTGGCTGCGGATAGCTACATAGTGCTGAGATTTAAATCCCTGCACCACCAGGGAGTCCTCTAGAAACTTTTAAGTTTTAAAAGTTTTCTTTACTAGACTAATCCCTCTCCTCCCATCCCTATTTAATTTGCATGGCTCTTTGTTATTGTGCTTTAATATTTTTAATCTTATTTATTAAAAGTAGTAAATAGTGAGTCATCTTAAAAGGACACTGTCAAACATGATACAAAGATTGGCCTGCTTTGCCAAGATTCACAAAATAGTAATTTTGTTTAAAAATTAGAAATACCATCTTATTAAAGATCAGGTGATTGTATAACTTGTCATACAAATCAGGACACTTTTGTGACTGAAGGGACCACTATTAATAACATGGGACAAAAGGCATTAATCTGGGACTGTCCCTAGCAGACAGGAACATTTTATCACTCTGATGATCTCTTTTATTTAAAAAACATAAATTAATTTGTTAAGATGTAAAGCAAGTTGAGAGAAGATTATGGCAGTAGTAATCAGTTCTGTTTGCTTTAGGCTAAAGCTATTTATTTTAAGACCACTCAAAGACCAGAGGCCCTACTAGAATTTTTCATAGGGTAACCCATTCATCTCTAGAGCTGCCTACTCCCAGAATCCCTTTACCCTCAGTTAAACCACATTTGTTAGTCATCCTAACTTGTTACAGCTAATTTTCAGCAAGATGGCATCTCCTCCTTGACCCTTGAGGTAATGTCAAACAGGCCTCTCAAGGCATATCTGTTTTTCACCAGGACTGACCCAGCTTTCCCAGCCTCTGATCTAGTTCCAGTCTGCCTCCAACAAAAGGCTGGACTTTCTTCCTTTTAGAGATAGCACTGACCTTGACCCTGGAGCCAAAGCACATTCTGTCTCCTGACACTGCCTTTCTTCCCACCTCATCCCCATCAGCTACTATTAACATTTTTCCTCTCACTGAGGGATCACCAAATCACCATACACTGATCCTGTCATGAAAGACCCTCTTATCTTCTTATCTGAGGCACACAGCAGGGGAAGGGGTGGGGGAGGAGGACCAAAGCAGGGGAGAAAGGTGTACAAGGGACACTGGTGATGGTTCATGGGTGCTCTGGTGGTGGAAGCACTACGGGGACAACACCTGAGGGGAGAATTATGATAAATTAAACAAATTTCTGTAGTTTAAGTCACCCAGTCTGAGGAACTTTGGTATAGCAACCAAATACCTATGGTATCTACCTACTTCCCATCGCACTTAAAATACACTGCAGTGTCACTAGTGTGGCCTATAAAGTCCAAGATGATTTGAACCTGTATACATCTCCTGCCTTACCCTGTCCCTAACACTCTGCCCTTCTGCCTTACCTAAGTCCTCTCAGTTCTCAAACAGGCCTTAGCCTTTCCACAGGTGTTCCCTTTGCTGTGCTAGTCCCTTGTTCTCATCACCCTTCTAAATTCAAACCTCAATTCCAATGTCACTTCCTCAAGGAAATCCCCCTTACTCCTAGTCTAGGTCAATTTTATGTTTCTATCAGTAAGAATGTTTGTTATTATTTGCTTCCTGTCTCCTGTGTTTTCCACTAATTCAGAGACTCTATAGAAGTTGAAACACTCCTGTCTCGTATATTTCTCTATCCAGTCTTACATTGTGTTTGACACACAGGAGATCTTTGGTAAATACCAGCTGAGCACATGATAGTTGCTCTCTTTCAGTAAGTACAGCTCCCTCTATTGAGGAGTAGAGACATCAATTGGCGTGGTTGGAGAAGCTGTTGGAACAGCACCAAAGGATGCCAAACATGCAACATACTTTCCTAGCAGGATTTATCTTCACCAACGCTCACAGTTCTGAGTATCCTTCCCCAAAGGTACAGTATAAAGCAGAGATTACTTTACAATAGGCCTCAAAGTTCCTATCTTAGACCCTGTCCCATGTGAGTTAGGAGGTATCATACCAGCTCAGCAGCTAGGTTCTGTCTCCATCCCAAACCATGTTTGGTAAAATGTTGTTCAGGGGGTAGTATGAACAAGCCTAGCAAATGCTACATACAGTTATTTGAATTGCAGCCAAGATCATTTACAGAAATGATTCTTGTAATGTTAACAGGGCTATTTTAAAACTAGAATGTAGTAGGAGGAACACAGATATTCAAAAGGCAATCTGGAGTAGACCTCATATTCTGATAATCCTCATATTTCTCCCCAAATAGGAGGTCATTAACTGAGTTTTATTCCATTAGGAAGGGACAAACACTTCCAGGGTGGTAGAAAGGAATAACTTTACAGAGATAAAAATTAACATTCTGCTCTGGGAAGTCATTTCTTGAGTTTTCCCTTTCTCTGGGATATCCTGGCCTTCTAGTATTGAGCTAGAGTAATATGCATTTCCTTTCTCTATAGAGTCTCAGTATTGTGTCATCTACCATAAGGATAGTTTTTCTGGCCTACATCTCCATTTAGGTCCCTGAGTCACCTTCTTGCTAGTATCTACAGTGACAAGCTTCCTAGTCCTGACATATGAAGCAATTCTATGTGGAAAACTTGCTTTAAGGCATCTGGAGACTGCCAGCATGAAAGTGGCTGGCCAGCAATGATAGGTATGAATATTTCAAAAAGCTCACTAATTATATAAAATCTGAATTTCATTACCATTTATATACCACAGTTGTTTTTAAATTCCTATATGCCAGTTGTGTTCACATATTTTACCTCATTTAATTTTCAAAATAATCTGAAATAAAAATAAAACAAAATAACTCAGAGACTCTGAAAAATACAGTGTTTACTCAAGGGACAAGAAAAGAGAGGTCATCAATGGGTAGAGGGAGTCCCTTTGATAGTATGATGATAATAGAACTGGTACATATCAAGATACAAAGCTGCACTCCCAAAATGATATAAATTTGTAGACAAATGGTAACTAAAATTAGATCTTAAAAAAACCTGTAATGGAATAATTATTAAGATAATGTAGATGTATATTTATTAGATCTGTAGTCTAATTTTAACTATTTCAAATAGGAAAAGTTACTAAAGCAGATGTATAGGATGATATGGTCTTTACAGAAACACACATACATACTTATTTACTATGGAGGTTATGGAGGCTAGGGTAAACACTCCCAATTGGTATGGCCATAATGATTATCCACATTGATTAAACCAGGTATCTTCTTTAATAATTATAAATACAAAGATCAATTATTTTGATTTATTTACTTTGCTTTCCCCACTCGCAAACACTGTCTGATATGAATTACAGACTTGTTAAATGTTTCCTGAATTGCACTGCTCAGAAATTTGTTCCAGTCCACTGAGCTTGCTGGTATTCTCTGTTACAATGTACATAATATTAATATTAGCTGTTATTTATTTAACACTTATGTGTCAGGAACCATGCTAAGCTCTAACCAATAACACTACAGTCAAACCTCAGAAGACTATTTTAAGAGAATTTTTCAATTTTTTACACTTACAAATCAGGAAACTGAGACCTGAAGAGGTTTTTGTGTTTTTTTTTAAAGATTTATTTATTTATGCATACAAGAACTGGGGTACAGGCCAGAGTCACGGGAGGTGAGAGGATTCACCAGAGACATAGTGGGGAGTATAACAGGCAGATCAGCTGAAACACACTGCTGAGGGGAACAGCAGGCACAGCAGGAGAGGTCTGCTATGCCATGTGGGTCCCCTCCCCGGCCAGCGGCAGGGATTGAACTCGTGCTGCAGTAGCTGCGGCCCGCTCCATAGTGTGTTGCTTAACCCACTGTGCCACTAGGGAGGCCCCCTGAAGAGGTTTTATACAAACACACACACGCATACACATATATGATAAGTAGCACAGTTGAGATATTTATGTACATATATAAATATTTATAGGTTTTTTTTTATTCTGCTCTCTTATGCATCAGTATTTTCAGTGTACATTATTTCTACCCCAAGTCTTTTATCAACTAATAATAGAATCTAGAACAAGTGCGTGAATATCTCTGAGTCCTAGTCTCTTTACCTACAGAATTAGAAATTAGACCAGATTAACTCCTTGGTCTCCTCCAGATCTAACAACTATATGCATCCATGAGTTCCTAAACTCCCAGGTATTTGATTCAGTAATACCATTTACTTCTGAATTTCTACATATTTCATTCTGGGCTTGCATCAAAACAATAAACAGTTTCTGTCTCCCTTAGCCTTTGTCTTGAAATCACCTGACTTGACTTGAAACATGAAAAGTGAAGTGAATGGAATTACTTCACAAAAGCCACATAAAGAAGTTGCTTCCTCAAATATGTCTGCATACTTCCCCACAGAGGTAATAATATCGGTTTACGTGCTATTTAGGAGGAAAGAGCCCCTAATGGTGGTAGCGGTCCTTGTACATATTTAGGGAGGATTAAAAACTGATCCTGGGGACTCCTTGGTAGCACAAGTGGTTAAGGAACAGCACTATGAGGCTATCTACAGCCACTGCAGCACAAGTTCCATCCCTGGCCAGGGAGGTGACCCACATGGCGCAGCAGACCTATCCTGCCTTGCCTCCTGCTCTTCTCAGCAGTGTATTTCAGTAGATCTGCCTGCTCCGCTCCTCACTCTGGCTCCGATTACTCCTTGCACCCTACACACCTCTGGCCTGTACCCCAGTTCTTGTATGCATAAATAAATAAATCTTTAAAAAATGTTGATCCCTATCATTGCTATTATTTATGAATTTTAATAATAGTAGGCTTTGGAAATATAGAGTATAGTGGAGGGAATAGAAGAAACTGATTCAGATCTCTTTTCTTTTTTTTTAAGATTTATTTATTATTTACGCTTACAAGATCTGGGGTACAGACCAGAGCCATGGGAGGTGAGAGGATTCACCAGACAGAGTGGAGAGAAGAACAGGCAGACTGACTGAAATACACTGCTGAGGGGAGCAGCGGGCACAGCAGGAGAGGTCTGCTGTGCCATGTGGGTCCCCTCCCTGGCTGGCAGGGATCAAACTCATGCTGCAGTGGCTGCAGTTTGCTTCATAGTGTGTTGCTTAACCCGCTGCGCCACCAGGGAGGCCCCAGATCTCTTTTCTTATTAATGAAACAGCTTAGGGCAGTACAAAGAGTCATTGGTTCTTTTCTTGGTGAAAGTCTTTTGTGAATCTCTTTAATTTCTCTTCCTCTCAGTTTGTGTACTCAGGCCTTCAATAGTATTGGGTTTGACCCAAATAATGTCTCAGGTTGCATTAACCCAAAGGGCATAAAAACCTGACAAGAAATTGCTTGTAAAATGAAGCACAGTTTGAATCTATCCTTATCCTAAAGGATTTTTTTTTAAGTTAAAGGTCACAGATCCAAATGAATTAATGAAAATTTAAGCCTATTTTTCATAAGTTACAGTAGCAGTGAGAGCTTTAAGATCTGAAATCTTAACTGAGAGCTTTAAGATTCTAAATCTAAGCAGGTAGCTGATTCTTAAGCTTAATGACCAAAGAAGCCACAAAGAGGTTTTGATATATTTTCTCCACTGGCAGTGAAGAGGAAAGCCAGCAGGGAAGAAATCAGGATACTAAGGTGAGCACAGAAGGTGATCCTAAAAAATTCCAGAGGTGAATTAGAGAGAGGAAAATACAAAATGTAGGATTCTCTCAGTTCATAAATGTATTGCTGTGTTGTAAGATTTTCTTAAAATGTGATCATCATCGAAGATATGGCAACCAACTCTGTTCTTTCCAATTATTCTCAACAATAGTACTATTGCAGATAATTCTGCCTGCCAGGTTTCATCTTCCAAACTAAATACGCTCTGTTACAGGGCAGGAAGAGGGGCACCCCAGAACCCCCAAACTTGCCCTCTCTAAATGGGTTCTGCCATCCGCCACATCAAGACAAACATTTAAGACCTTTAATGGAAAGGAACTTTAATACAATTAGGGTACAATATAGAAAGGACAAAGAATATAGTTACTAAGTTAAGCATCCAAAGTTACCCATCTCCTTG